>JAUTXW010002463.1:0-45081 GCA_030620095.1 Kuschelorhynchus macadamiae
ATGGACTAAGCGAATAGAAACATTTATTGGATTGTTTAGATAAAATTTGTTAAATTATAAATAAAAGAATCATAATTTTGCCCTTGGTTTAACAGATCATACTTAAGGAAAAATACAATATTAGTATATCGACCTACTGAAAATAAATTTTCTAACAGATTAGTTTTACATAAAAGCCTTGTCAAAATTAAGAAAACATACAACAGTGTTATAAGACGAAAAATCTTTGCTAATATTAAAAATTGAATTTGAAAGTTCTGCAAGGTCAGCACCGCGTTTTATCCATCCCTCAACATATCTTCGCTGTTTAGCTTTCCTAGATACCAGAAAATATATTTTATCAATTCAGTCGGCCCGTCAATTTTAACTTAGCAGACCTATTGGAAGGTTGACTTATATGTGCTTTTTCATTTTTTAAGGAACTCTTTATGATCAAACCTCAGAGGTAGCTAGGAGATATCCTCTCCGCCAAAATCTCTCCGAGCTCATTCAGTGTGAATAGAGATCCCTGAAGATGCCTCCCGCAATCGAAGGCGAAACGTTGGTAGTAATTCCAATTTGACACGAACTTATCCCAAGAACCACCATTTCTTTGTTAACAGTAGCCGTGAAAGCTTTCATTTTATATTACTACCTAAATATCTCATAGAAGTAGAGAAAAACATGGTAACTAACTTGTTATGAAAATAAATAAATCGAAAATAAAAGTCAAGAGTAAACGTGACATCTGGTTCTGATTGCCAACCTAAAAATCTGATAGTGTATTAAAAATCGACCTGAATAAGTTTAAAGCCACATTTACCTAAGCTTACAATGGTGAAACATGACTAATTCTCTAGTAACAAGATTCCCGATAACAATAAGAGAATTTGCTTAATAAACTTAGCCCCGAGAATTATTGGATCCTAATATCTAAATGCAATGACGTTAATCTCTGCCAAACAATGTCAGACAAAGCGCACGTAAACAAGTGATTGATAATCGAATACGTATAAACATGCCACAACCAATGATATTAGCTACTGTTGTTCAATTTCTGAACAGATTACCTTCTAGACAAAGGCAAATATTGATAGGAAGATATGCCAGATTGGTAATATAAGGGATAGAATATAATTCCTTAGTGTGCGGTAAAGCAAATAGCGGCAAAATAATTCAAATTATTATATAAATATAATATTTTAAATACATTTTTATGTAAAAAGTCCGTCAATTGTCTTTACACAAAACTATTCATTTCATAAATCTCTTCTTTTGTTAGGAATAATCATTACTCTACTTAAAGATAAATGAACCAATTCTTACCCTTCTCACTAGGAGGACTACTCAAGGAAACCAACTTTTTTATTTTAAGACGTGCTCACGATTTGTTTTAATTTTTATTTCTAAACAATCGCGCAACCTTTTTTTTGTTGCTTCCTTGGGTTTGCATGTTCCGGCAGCTGACTAATGTTAACTAGTAGAACAATGTAACCCATTGCTGACTCTAGATCTTTGGGCTCTTCTGACTGAATCCACAAATGTGTGGCTGGCACCTGTCAGGGAATCCACGTTTGTTTCTTTTTGTTCTTGTCCAGATTTTTTATCATTAAACTTATTTCTCTGAGAAACCTGTGTCAAGTAGTTACCATACTTATCTTTTTTGCTTACAAGCCCACGATTTGCTGCCCTTTCTTTTAGGATTTTACCACCCTTTCAATTTTGATCTATACAGAGTGTTCGGAAATTTAGATGCTAACGTTCTAAAGCTAGTTTTTTTTTTTACTTTGGAGAGGGATTTTGCCGTGGAATATTGACACGATCACATTGTATATAATATGATTGCCATTTGAATTTAAGTTCAAGTTTTCACTTCTCCAGATCCTGTCTCCGATTTTCTGTCCATAAAATGTCATCGATATAATCACAGTGATAAATGTGATTACAGACGTGACAACCTTCTGTCAAAACCCAAAGATATTGTAGAACTAAATATATCAACTAACCACCAGCGACCTCACAGAATTAATGAATAAATAAGGTGTAACATACTCTACCAAGTTATGGAAGCAACAAAACACACAAAATAGTTTTATTCACCTCATATCGAACATACATCTTCTCGTTTCTATGAGCTAGCACAGATACATAAGATCGACATGCTCCTTAGGCTATAAGTTCTACGCGCTCATTAAAACAAGAACATTACTAAAACAAAGAAGACTAGAGCAGAAAAAAATATTTGCTAGCTGTGATATGGAAAGCCTTTTCACAAATGTTATAGACGAGGCCAAATAATAGAAATATAGAAACAAGACAAAATAAAAGAATGTTACTGGAGTTATATTAGGTTGATATTCCTCCAGGACGAAGGTGGATTTGTGTTATCAATAAGAATGCCTTTCGCGTGTTTAGAAAAACGTGATATGATCCGCACATACTACATTTGTCATAGAAATGCCCAAATTTCATGTCAACGATATCTGCTGTAATTTAATATAGCGTACTAAAAGGTAACTAACTATTTACTAATTTCTATATTAGAGGTTGAAAATGCACCTCGGGTCTCGTAGGGCAAATGAAGATGACTTGGAAATACCACGCATGAGAATTTGACGATCTTTTAGATCGCATGGGTACAAGCCATTCAAAATTCACGTGAGTCAAACTTTAAGACCTGGTAATTCTGAAAGGCGTCTAGAATTTTGTCGTTGGGTGCAAAATAAATTAGAAGATTGATTTTGGCGATTTTTTTTATTAAAATTATTATTTTATTAAAATAATTTGGACGAGTACACTTTTTCCACGTCCGGAATATTGAACCGCATAATGAACATTATTGGTCTGTGAATAATCCGCCACAAAATCAAAAAGCGGGACGTCAAGGAAGGGAATCGTTTAACGTATGGGTGGGAAGGTGGCATAACAAAATCATCTTGGCCCATTTTTTTTGGATGTATGGACCTTACATCTCAAAAATATATAGAATTGATAGAGCAAGCAATAATGGATGCCTTATCGAAAGACCATTAGAAGTATTAAGGAATCTATGGTGGCAACAAGGTAGTGCTCCTCCCCATAATGGAAGAGAAGTGACAGAGATTCTCAATCTTTTATTTCCTGGTAAATGGATTTTTTTTGCAAAATCGATTATATCTGAATTTGCCCGAAAATATCGAAGAACTACGTTATAGTTTAGTGAGAGAAATAAGAGCTGTACGAGCAATGTATTGAAGCAATCGGTTTGAATACTTGTTGTAATATTTATACTTTTGCTACTTTCAAGTATTTGTTAAATATTTAGTAATGTATTGAAATTTTTTTTTTTTAAATTTAAATTTGTAAAATGTTTGTGTAAATTTTTAGTTTTTAATGAAAACATTCTCGAAGCGTTCACTGAAAAAACAAATATTTTTTTCTACTTTTTTTTTAAATCAATACATTTATAAAATCAAATTTTAAATTCTGACTTCTGGCAATTAATTACCAGAACATAAATTTTAACAAATTTTTTTTTTTTGATTTTACTTAAGGAAGTAGACCAAAATTAATTCCACATTTTTGTGACGATTTTTTTTCTCTACGAGATGGCGTCATCAGGTTTTTGATCGGACATTTCGTTCCATCGCCATTATCAACAACTAGCACTGATGATGGATTTTAGTTTCGAAACGTCGGATATATCTCAAGTCTGTTATGTCATTGAATTTAGAATTTTAATTAAAGTTAATTAAGCATAAAATAAATTTTTTTGCCTATTTAAAAAAACAAAGTTGATCATGGTTGCAAAGAAACGAAACGTCGGATTGAAAATCTAGCAGCGCCATCTTGTAAAGCAGAAAGAGCAACAACGAGAATGTGGAATTTGTTTTGTCATATCACTTCAAATAGAGTCAGAAAAAAGTAAAAACGGAATCGCGGATATTTGGTATTTTCGAATATCTTCGAAATTTTCAAAATTTCAAGGCGGCTTTTGTTTGACATGATATTGCGCAACTTTGGCCTAATTTGACCAAATTTGTATCTCTTATAGTTTCCGAGATCCCAATGATACGCCTCAAATTTAGGACACCGTGGACAATCAAAACATATAAAATACTGGAGTTTTTGACTGCCATATGCTGCCAACACTTTTATTATACGCTTTTGTTACATGCATGAGTTAAAGGCGAAAAACAAATAATTTTATCATAGGGATTTATCACCCCTAGTAGAAATTCTTTTCTGTTTTAATGTTCAGAAGAAATTGTGAAAACAATATCCCTTTTGTTTTAGTAAGCCTATACACACAGAAGATAACCTGGCGTCGAGGATTAACCATTCTGCTACATTTAGTGCCAAAGAATACCAGAAGATTTTGCAAAAACCAAAACAATCAGTGTAGAAAAACAAACAAAAGCAAAGATACGTTAAGAATTATTTTGCCTAACATCAAACTATATATAATAACCATAAAGGTCAGACAAAGGGAACTCTAGGAATTGCAGAATGTTTTACAGCACGAAACTAGTCTACGCTCCACAAAATTTAGTGGTTCCAAACAGCTATTATTCACAAAATCATAAGGAGAAGAATTGAAAGAAGCTGCATATCCTGAATATAATAATAGTGGTATCGGTATAAAGATATTTAGACTCTCTAAGGACAAGTGATTAAAGAGTGGTGTAATCTTGAGAACAATTTTTGCTTAGCGTTTAATATAATTATTAAAGACCTAAACTTATTGAAACATTCCGGTAATTCAATTGCATTAATTACTTAAAAATGGTTGAGTTTGAATTTTAACAACGATTTAATTAAGAATAGCAAAAGGCTGTGTGCACGTAGAGGTAAAATGGGAATGTAGACACTTTTGTATTTCGTTCAGTTTTTTTTATTAAATTCTTTCGACTTTCGCCATCATCAGTGCCACCTGCAAGCAAGGAAATCACTTTCTTTAAATGGTAAGAATTAAAAGACGATAATATTTTATAAATTAAATATTTTAAGGGAAAACAAAAAAAATTTTACAAAATACAAAGGAACATTAAGGCGAGAATTAGATAATTTACTTGTATAATTAATTGGTGAAGATAAAAAAATAGATTGTTAATAGAGCTGAGATATCTAGTTAATGAAAATTATGAAAATTTGCAACATGATTGGAAAATTCAATTCTCTCATTCACTCCTTGTACACTTGTTTTCTCACACATACTTGTCTAGTATTGTAAATTTATCCACTCCTAGGAGTTTCCTCATTTTTATGAATTGTGTAAAAGTAAAAGAAAATTTGTCTAGCCCTTATAGTTTTAAAAAATCCTTTGAAAATAAATTAATTTCCACCCTTATCTTATTCCACTTATCTCATTTCTCACTTTTCTTGCATTTGTGTCTTAACACATACTTGTTTGGTATTTCAATTACTCCACTTAACAAATATGTCAATTTCCATTTAGACTGGTTCACCATTTTTGTACAGATTTTTTACATAGAAATAAATTCATTCAGAACTCTTCTGACTTTTTACTCTTTAGCCAACCGACTCTAACTGGGTGTGTTTCTGTTCTTCTCTTAATTTTAAAGATTTTTTTATTTCGTACTTAACAAGTGCTTTCCTTATGATAACTTTATTTTGAAACACTGTCTGTATAAAATTTATTTAAAATTGAATTGAATTTTATCTTTGATGGATTCGCAGTTTTCATAGTTAAATATCCTTTGGTTTTTAATTCTGCTAGATCTAACCCTGCTGTTTGTAACTAGATTTTAAATTTCCAATTTTTTAATACTATATGTAAACCTTTGAATTTTCTACAGTAATTTTCTCCTCTGATATATTTTTTAGGATTCTGCCTTAAAAATTTCCACACTTTAATGACATTGTTTTGTTTTATCGCATTTAGTTGTTTTTACTTAGCCAACCTAACACCCTTTAGAGTTAACCTACAAAAAAGATTTGTCATTTGAAGCCATCATGTGTTAAAGTTTGAACATTTTCATGCTTTGCATCACCAAAAGGGTGAAAGAACACACCTTTGTGATATTTTAATGTGATTTTATAGATGTGACGTTAACAAATTTTAATTGTTTTGTTTGATCATGTACCTTCTTTGAATTTCCTGTGCTCACCTGATTAGGTAAGTACATCACACATAATTTGAAAACATTTTAAAACACATTTCTTTTCCTAAGAGCTTTATAATTGTTTTAATTTCCAATTATGTTGCAGATTTTCATAATTTTCATTAACTAGATACCTCAGCTCTATTAGCAATCTGTTTTTTATCTTTACCAATTAATTATACAAATAATTTATCTAATTGTCTCCTCAATATTTGCATTTTATAAAATTTGTTTACTTTTCCCTTAAAATATTTGATTTATAAAATATTATCGTCTTTTAATTCTTACAATTTAAAGAAAGTGATTTCCTTGCTTTCAGATGGCACTGGTGATAGCGAAAGCCGAAAGCGCTCTGCTACGTTTTTAATTTAATAAAAAAAATTGCCCGAAATACATTGTGTACATTCCCAAACATTTAATTGTCAAAGAATCTCACTGACATATCTTCCGATCTGGCACTGATCACCAAACTCAAGTTTATTTCTCGATGATTTTGACTTGACAAACATCTAATACACAAAAATTAAGAAATGTATTGTTTCTAGTAAAAGAATGTAAACCGAATTCTCTTTCAGAGCCCCATTTTGACGTTTTGAAGGGGAAATCGATTTGGTTTCGTTTATTGTTATTAATATTGTCGTTATAAAATTATGTTTATGGCTTTAATTTCAAAACTTTACGTTCTCGGATTCACTTGAGTTTCCCCATTTATTTCGACTGTGGAAAAGTTTTCGATGTTTTATGTAACTGTTTTATTAGTTCTTACGCTCTCTAATGTTTTGCATTAATGTATTCTGGATCGTAAAAGCATTACAGGGAAGATCGTTTGTTTGTCTCTGTAGTCAATTAAGCTCGAGCGAGAAATTCTGTAAATGTTAAATGTGTATGGCGTTGCAAGCGATTTAGATAAAAAAAATTTACTTTTTTATACGAGATATTATGCTGAAATGACACTTCCATTTTTAATTTAAAAAAGTTTGAATACAGCTACTTAGTACTTAAACAAATCTGCAAATATGAAGGTACTTTAAACGTAATATTTGATAGGACAATTACTCGATTATAAGTAAGGAATCAAAAACCAAAATAAGCAAAATTATTTATAAAATCAATTGCGAATTTGACTTTCTTAATTTTAACTTATTTATATAAATAAAAAATAATTTATTTTCAGAATAAGTTTTACTAGCATCAGATAATAATTTAGTAGATTCAGGTATGGATCCAAATATTAAATTTAAAACTATTCATTATTTTTAACATTTTATCTTATCTTAGTATGGTTAAAATACAACAATAACAACATTTAGACATAATACATAAAAGGTTTTATTAGAAATCATGGTTATTGGGATTAGACTATGTCAAAGTTGAATTACTTTCCTACTTTTCGCCTTCGATTGCACGAGGCATCTTCAGGGATCTTTACTCCCCGAGATCTGAACACTGAATGAGCTCGGAGTTGTTAAGATCGGTTTCCATGTGTGATGTAGACCGTAACTCGTGTCTCTATTGAAGTTTTTTTGTACGTTTTAAACACTTCAATAAATTCTCTAATTTTTCGTTTATAAAATCCTAAAACCGATGCTACAATATCGCCAGTGGTATGCAGGTGTGAGCTGATTGAACAATTTATTTCTTTTTAATATATCGTTTATGTTCCTTAGCCTAGTTGATACTTAGCATCCTGTTTCTCCCACATACACATCTTTACAGGAGTAAGGAATTTTATATACTCCTTCTGTTTTAAAAGGTACTATATCTTTTGGGGATCGCAAGGATTTTCCAATCTTCTTATGTGTGTTGAAGATTGTAAGTATGTTGGATCGCCGAAGTAATCATCCTATTTTGTTTGTGGTGCCATGTATGTATCATTCTCCTTTCGCAGAGTAGGATTACTACACATGTTAATTGAACACGTAATATCTTCAGCGCAATAGTCAGTTTCGAAGAGATCTAATATAATACTAATGAGTTAATATCCGATTTCTTTTGTGCTGCATGGTGGTGGGATTTTGCATTTAAGTATATATTTGTATGTGTCGGTTTCAATGGACTCCATTAAAACTTAATATTATGATGTTGTTGATTAAGGCGGTCAAGAAACATGAGATTATCCTGTCCATGAGGCCAAACAACAAAAGTATCATCTGCATATCTGAACCAGTGTTTTGGTTTTAGTGGAGCGGATGTTAGAGCAATAACCTCAAATGCTTCCATAAAGATATTCTCGACCACCGGTGATAGAGGAGATCCATTAGCTGCCCCTCAGTTTGTTCATAAAAAGTTCCTTGAAAAACTATTAAGTTGTTATGAAGGTTATTTCTATCCAATATGTTGGATATAATAAAAATTTAGTCATTGACAGGAACATTTGTATATAGTAATTCTACATCGAAACTGACCAAAATATCTTCGGGATCCAACTGAATTGCCTTAAGTTTTTCTACAAAATGTGCAGAGTTTTTTATAAAAGAATCTATTTCTCCAGTAAATGATCTAGGAAAATTTGAAAGATATTTATATGGTTTGTATGTGGGCGAGTCTATTGCACTGACGATCGGTCGAAGTGGTACATTGTTCTTGTGTATCTTGAGAAGACCGTAGAACCTGGGAATCTTGAAAGTGCTTATTTTTAATGATTTCTTCTCCGCTGTTAGTAGACTGAATACGTTAATCAGATTGTTCATGCGTCTTTCTATTCTACTTGTAGGGTCTTCCTGCATTACCTTATAGTGTGTCCAAAAATTACGTTATCTATTCAATATATTGCATTCTGTCCATGACGACTGTGGCGTTGCCTTTATCTGCTGGAGGTACCAGAATGTTTGCATCTTCATTTAAGGTCTTCATCGCTATTTTTTCGGCTGCGGAGAGATTGAACTTTGGTGGTTTTGAACTTTTAATGATCTTCGCTGACTGATATCTGATTTCATCGGCTTGCTTCACTGTTAATCTTCTGATTTCTGCTTCAACGGAGGACACTATGTCTTCTATGAGAATGCTATTCGGTGATATTGCGAAATTTTAACCTTTGGAAAAGACGGAATGTTTTGCTTCAGTTAACGGCTTCGATGACAAGTTTATATTCTGCGGAGATTTCACTGGAATTTTTCTGTTCAGGAGTGATTCAAACTTCTTTTGCTGCTTAATTAAGTATGACTTCTTGTTGGATTTCTTCTGCCTGTGCGTTGGTGATGTCCAAAGTTGTTAATATGGTTCTTTCAAGTCTTAAAGCTAAATTCAGGTGAATTTCAATTAGTTTTCGGGCATTTGTATCTAAATGACGACGCATTGCCTTAATCCTTTCTCTAACTAATGCATTGCTGGCACGCCTATAAATATTCTTAGCAGTTTTAGAAGTAATGAGTGTAGTGATATCGCTAGAATTTAATGTAAAATCCCTTAACTTTCCATTTTGATATTCAAAACGATTTCGTATTATGTAAATACAGTGAAACCTCCCGTGTCTGAACAATGGACACCTCTGTTCAACGGACAATTTCAAAGTCATCGACCGTCAGTATATGTATTCTTGTGTATTAAACCCTCTTGACAACGGACACGGACAGTAAAATTTGGAACATTTTTACCTCCTCAGAACGGACAGATGTTCAGATAATTTTTGAAAAACCCACAATTAATGCCGGTATTTTTATTGCACATTATGGGCAATATTTAGATCTATGCTAATAATCGGCGCGGCGCCTACCTATTGTTAATAGCACTGCTTTAACAATAGGCTGGCTTATGCTCTCTGGTTTGTAGGTAAATTGAGGTGAATTGCATAATAAATAGAATACCTTATTTTTATAAAATTTAGTCTTCATCAACAGAATGTCTTAGTTTTGATGTTACTCTGGTGCGATCAATATGTCTTCAAACAAAAGAAAGTTTTTGCGTCTCCAAGAAAAAGTTGAAATAATCCAGTACGCGGAAAAAAAACAAATTTAGTGATATTTTGAGAAAATGTTAAAATAATTTTTTTATCGCCAAATACGACATCACATTGCCAGCCATTGGACCAGGGCGTGATTCAAAATTTTAAAAACCACTACAGAAAGTTTTTAATCAAGCGACTTTTGTCATCCATGGAGTATTCTGAATCTACCGTACAATTGGAGAAATCCATAAATGTTGAAAGTGCCTTGATTTGGATTATTGCTGCATGGAAAAAAGTCGAATCCAAGACCATCAATAACTGCTTCCGCAAAGCTGGATTCGACCAAATTCTCGATGAAAACGTTGACTAGGATAGTGAAGGTGATGTGCCATTATCGAAATTATGTAGAAACATCAATGTATTCTCTTCCGACTTAACTTTTTGTGTTGGTGTATACGCAGTAACAATTGTATTAATAATTTGTACTAAACATATTGTTTTTTTACCTAAAAATAAAATATTTTTGTAAATAAAATTACGTTTGTACATCTTATAGTAGTGTACAGTAGTAGTAGGAATTAGTGAATCAAAAGTATTCTGTTCCACTAATGCAGTCAAATCTTAAATATCAAAAATTCCATCTGGATATCTTGACTAGGTCACTGAAGCTTAGAGAATATAAAAAATAGTAATCGTTGGTTTTGGCTACAGAGGGGCCATGCTCAAATTATGAAAAATGTATGAGTTCATTAAAAATGTTTTGACACATTTTATTGTTTTAGTTTTTTGAAAATATAATAAATTTGTTTACAGAACTTGTAGGAAATGAAACGCTTGGCAATTCTTATTTTTTCCTTGAAAATTGAGTTTTTATTTAAAGACTTGACACAGTGAATTAGCTGCTTTGCATAAATCTATAAAAAAATGCTTTTATTCTAAATGAGAGCAGTAATTAGGAACTGGCATATTTTAATTTACAAGAACGTTGCACAAATGTGACGCTTGTCTTAATTTAGAGAACATTCTCTAGTATTAACTAAAAATCAACACCCGTGTGCATATGTGCATCAGGAGTATTTGTAGAAGCTAATTTTAAATAAATAGCTTTAGGGCAAAAGTCGTAAACAATAAGAATGTTGTCCGCGTGGAAAAGAATGCACGGCTCGTTAGTCTGTGGGAGGTTAAGTTTGACCTGAAGCTAAGTGATTATCTGCCGTATGTTCTACTTATAGTTAGCTAAAGATTTAAAGAATGTACAGTCTTTTAATGAGCATAAATAATATAATATTGTGTCATATATCTAAAAAATACGATTTAAAGTTTTTTTTTCGAAAACTGTCGATAACTGTTTGCAATTAATTTCCAGGATCCCTTTTATTAACTGTTGTGTAATTGATAAAAAGTAATATTTCCAAATTGCAGTGGTAGGTATAGTTTGTGGACCCAGTTGCATTTCCACATATTTATTAATATAAGTTTGGTAAGTATAAAAATGATATTTAAAACTTTTAAACGTTATCTTTATCCAATACTTTTTATTAAATACATGTTAAGTATTTTTTAAAATAATAAAGGTAAATATTCGAAATATATAAAACATATTAAAGTTTTGATATATTACCAAAACGATATATTTAAACACTTAAATAAATAATCGGAATAAAATCTAAAATAAGAACATATTTTAAATATGACCGGAAGAAGCCATGTTGATATTTGTTTCTGTGTAGTGATTTTTTTTATCCCATGGGAAGATAATTTTATTATTTATTTACAGGGGCGTGCATTCTACTGAAGCAAGGGAAGCAGTGCTTCCCCAAAAAAAAAATACAAAACATCAAAAAATCTAATTTTTGAAATAGGAAACCATTAATTTAGTCCTGTATGTTTGATTTCCTGTGAATCGAGCCAGAGGTTATTGAACTTTCCACCGCCTGTTTACAATTTTTGCATTTCAGTTGCTTGCTTTAAGTGGGGGCGGAAGCTTTCGTTGGAGTAGGTTCTTTGTTTGAACAGCTATCCGTGTGTTGTGTGATACGTACGTCGCGTCGTGCATGGTGCGATGTGGAAGACAATAATACGGACGTGGATATGCAAATACCGTCAATTTCGGCTGTCGGTAATAACGTTGAAAATGTTGGAGAATTTAGTAAGAAGAGTGTGTGTGAATGTGCGGTCTATGTCTTAATAATAAAGGGAGTTTCAACATTAAACTTCGCTGATAAGCTTCAAATAATTTCCAAAAGAAGGGCAAAACCGCCTATGAAAAATTTAACCTACAAAAATGAAAAACTGTATTAGACATTTTAATCCGGAAAAACAATACGAACAATTTAAATGGCTAACAGGGTGTGAAAATATAAGTAACTTATATTGTTGGGCATTTTTACTTTTTGAAAATGAAAATGGTCTCTGAAATAAAACTGGTTTTTCCGATTTAAACAATTCCCATAAAGCTATAAAAACACACAGCTCGGAGAGATTCAGGCGGGCTTTTATACCCGACTTGTGCTGGCCGAATCGTGATCCTGTGATCCAAAGCGCATTTGGACGCCGTCATAAAAGAAAAAGTCTTCAGCAAAACCAAAATTGAACACGCCCTTAATAAAACAGTTGGAAATTAGTCACCGCCAACACAGTGAACTAGTCGATAAAAATAGGCAAATATTAAGAAGACTTATCGATATTGTTTGTTTTCTCGGACCGCACGAATTGGGATTTAGAGGTCATGACGAAACAAGAGTTTCTTCAAATATAGGAAATTTTCAAGATTTACTTAGTTTAATGGCTAAATATGATGATTGCTTAAAAAATCATTTAGACCAGTCAAGCGTTTTTCGCGGAACGTCGAATCGAATCCAGAATGATTTAGTTTCCGCTGTTGTGACCATTATTCTAAAAATAATTAAGCAGGAGATTGACGAGGTTCTGGGCGAAACAACTGATATCACTAATTTTAGCCAATTATCTATAGTAATACGCTACGTTAAAATAGACGGAAGTATTCAAGAGCGATTTTTAAGTTTTAAGAATGTGTCCAAAAATCGTACAGCAGATGCATTATATACCGTAGTTTACAACGTTACTAAAGAAATTAATGGAGAGAAAAAATTAGTTGCTCAAAGCTATGATGGAGCTGCAGTGATGGCAGGACAATTAGGGGGGTCGGAAGCTAAAGTTCGAGAAACTTTCCCGAGTGCTGTGTTTGTCAATTGTTTTGCTCATAAATTAAATTTAGTTTTATATTGGTCCATCAATCACATTAAAGAGTGTAAAGTAGTTTTCGTTACTTTAAGTGGCGTGGCTGCTTTTTTTTTCCAAGTCAACAAAACGTACACGAGCTTTGGACTTCATTGTCCACAAACGATTGCCCAAAGTAGCTCCTACTAGGTGGAACTATACTGGAAGACTTGCGTTAACAGTATATGAAAATCGTGAATCACTGATTGAACTATTTGAGAATATAATAGAAAATAATGAAACGTGGGACTCAGAAACAATAAATAGTTCGAGGAGGTTTTTGGACTGTTTGAAACAAGATTTTAATTTTAATTATTGGTTGAACATATTTTCAGAAATATTTTCGTTCTCGGGCAATGTTTTTAATATATAACAAATCAAAACAAATGATATTGTTTTTTGCCTAAAAAAAGTGTATGATTTTAAGTCCATGTTAAGCCAAAAAAGTAAATGACTCTGACCTATTTTGGGAGAAAACGATGACGTTAAATGTAGAGCCACAAGCCAAGCGTCTTCGAACAGACAAGGTGAGAGATGTTCAAACATCATACAGACGCCTCTTTTATGAAATAATTGATCAAATTCAGCAACAAATAAACTATAGATTTAACGGTTTAAATGATTTTAAATTTCTCGAGTTCTGCAATTTTTGACGCAATTAAAGGAAAAACTTTTCCAGAAGATGCGTTTAAATCTCTTCTTCTTCATTATGGCCAGTTCTTCGACCGAGTGTTACTGCGATCTGAACTAAAAGTGATTTACGAAACTGATGACATTAGCGCAAAAAATAACGCTAAGGAACTAACGCAATTTTTAAAAGACAAGGAGCTGGAAGATGCCTACATCGAAGTGTCAAAATTGTGTGAATTAGTATTGACAATACCTGCCACAAGTTCATCAGTAGAACGCAATTTTTCAACACAAATGTATACAAAATTTCGTGAGAAATTCAACGGGGCAGGATAGACTTTCGCATACATCGCTGTTGTCCATTAAAAATAAACTTTATGATGACGCCATTGACGAATTTGCAAAAAATGATCGAAGAATCGAATTACATTACAAATAGGTAAGTTTCTAAAAATTGCTTCCCTTTCTTAAAATTTCACCGCACGCCCCTGTTTATTTACTAAAGGCCAATACACACAATAAATTGCGGTCTTAATAAATATTTGACGTATTCTGAATGGGGAAATTTAAAATGTTCCTAAAGACTTTTGGAGTCAGTTTAAGCAGTTAACGAGTAACACTATACAATAAAAGGTGGCGTCCACTTGACGCAGTGGAAATTTATAAATCAATTTTGGGAGCTTTTAAAATATCTTTAGTTGTTGTTAGGATACATTTCAACTTTAAATAGATAGACACAAATTAAACTTCTAGTAATTTTGACAATAACTAACTCAGCATGATCGGAAAATCAACAATTGAATCCAAATCCAAACAACGAAGTAAAAGAACGAAACTCATCGGATTTCATCGAGGCTCTCTGAGTAGAAGGGCTAATAAATGTAATACATCGTATGGTGGTCATTTTGTTTGTCTTAAGGATTATTTTCCGATTACCTTTTTAAATACGTTAAGAACAAATGGATATTCAGGTCTTTTCGAGGTTAGAAGTATTAAAATTGTGTTCAATAAAATTTGCATACTTAATTTCATGAAAAAAGGTTCCGACGGCAATAAAACTGTAATAATATTTAGTATTTTTAAATCATCAAGGTCGAAAATCAGATAGTCAGAGTCCTCATGAAAAAGTAAGTAATCCAGAGCAGTCCTCCAAAATAATTTTGAAATTCAGTTAGTTATCCTGAGAATAAAAATGAAGATCTTATGAAAACATTGGAGAAAATATATAACAGTTTGGGCATACAATTTGTGAATAACTTGAGTAAATCTGTACACCGAGTTCAATATTTTAATGCAGGTAACCCAAAAAATATAACTGTGAAGTAAGAAATCATGGTTACTGGGATTAGACCGTGTCAAATTGGAATTACTATCCGACGTTTCGTATTCGATTGCACGAGTCATCATCAGAGATCTTTACTTCACTAGATCTGAATACCGAATGAGCTCGGAGAGATTCAGGCGGGCTTTTATACCCGACTTGTGCTGGCCGAATCGTGATCCTGTGTTAAGATCAGTTGCCCCGTATGAGGTAGACTATAACTAGTATCTCTATTGATATTTTTTGTACGTTTGTTTACGAAATCCTGAATATGATGGGCTGAATATTAACATCATTCTAACACATTTATTAACTTTGTAACAATGCAGCTTAAAGTAGTTGAAATAATTTTTGATTTTAATTGGTCCCACACAACACAATACTAGGATGGGAACCATATCACTATATGTTCCATTTGCATTGCCAATGTGGCATAAATATGTACTTTTTCATAAAGAATGCCTTTAAAACCTCAAGAAGATCAATAATATCGCTGCCATAAGAGGTGAGCGATATTTCACTGACCGTGATTTCAAAATCACGGGTAACTACAGTGACCAAGATCCTAAAGTAGCGGCGATCGGTAAGCCGTGGTTTTATTTTTTCACTCTTTTAAATAACGAATATTCAATTACTATACCGGCGACGCACGGCGACCGAAAATGGTGCAATCACCAGTCGATTAGAGTCGAAATGTCTCGCCAACCGGGGTCTGCACTGATACTGTAGTTTACAGAGTTGCCAGATGGATTTTTACTTTAGCAGTAGATTCTTTTAAAAAAACAGGAAATGGACAAAAAAAATTTAAAATATATAACATAAAAAAATATATAAAAATACAACTTATTATTTAGAATCAAACAATTCTAATACTGTATGGAAAAAATCAATAGTAATAAAAATGAAGTTATATATTTTGTTTTCAAAATCTACAGAATTGCTATCAAAATAAAATTACGTAACAATATGGCGTTCATTTGACTCATTTGTTTCTAAACATAAACCAGTAGGCCGTCAAAATCCAGAGCTATCATAGAAGTTCAGAGGTATTTGGAGGATGATTGAATTGCACGAAATACAGATTCTCTAGAATGATAGCGTAATAGCAAATTAAAATATACGAAACTTTCAGTCATAGCTCAAGAAAAATTGTGTGCTTTGACTACCTCTGTTCCTTGGTAGAGGTTATTTTCAACGCCGGGACAACTAGTGAGTGAGCGTCGATATCGTTTAAACGATAATAAAACTAAAATGTTGTTATTTTTAAATTCCAACTACAAATATTGTAAATTGCAATTTGTTTTTTAAATTATTAAAGTTATTCTTTGTTACATGCCAATAGGCACTTTTTCTAAAACCTAAAAATGTTATGATTCCTCAGCAACATAAATTCTAGAATAACATTATGACGTTCGTGTTCCTTAATGATATATATCTAAAAGCGCCTATGAATCTAAATGTTACGATTCTCCACTCCATGGCAAAAACAAAAAAATCTTTTTTCGGTGACAGTAAAATTATTTTAATACTAACAGAATGTCGCGTCGCCGTGGTAAAAAGTAGCACTGATTTAATAATGATTATTAATGATATTTTGATATTAGACAAACCGTTATCACGGTCACTGTTTAAAAGAACGGTGATTGAGTAATCATAGTAACTGATAACCAAGGCCCCTTAACTCTAGAGGTTGCCTCGAGCGATTTTGACCTATCCAAACTCGGTGTGAGCGATCTACGTCACTCGGCGACCGGCTTGCTTTAGCACGGCATTGTCCATATCTCTTTTGTGTGCGTTTAATTACATATATTAGTCTTTTTTTGCTTGAAACTGTTTTGTTACAGTCTAATGTAGCCTTCAAGGTATGAGTTATTAAAATTTTAAACTTATGTTTAGGGATGTTGGTTCAAATTTAAACCAAGTTGTTTTGCTGAGTGCATTTCAAAAAGTTCGCATCGTATTCGAAATATCATTTATTTATAAACTGTCAAAAAAATATTCTTGTAAGTATAAGAAACAATTGTATAACTTTAGAAAATGTACATTTTTATACACGGTGTCCCAGTAGTGGGTTCTCGGTTTTGGTGATAATGGTTAGAGATAGAGAAAAAGTTTAATTATAAATATTAGTATATAGGATGACTTATATACTTAGTTGAATAGTTATTCATATATGAAACTCCCTGTATTTTATTACATTTTTGAATTTTATCTAAAATTCTACGTCTACTTCATATATTGTCCAAGATTATTTGTTTTCGAGATATTGGCGTTTAGAAACTGGGGTTTTCAATTTTGAACAGCTGTAGAGTCTAAACGGTTCAAATTAAAACAAAACCATAGTCTACCATAAATTTCTTCTCTATTTCTAACCGGTACCAAGATATCAACCGAGAACACACTATGGGGACATCTTATATAATATATTATAAGTATTTTTCATATTTTATTAACTATAGGTATACTATTTGCAGCAAAAACAATTATTTAACTATTCAAACATCTTTTTTAATAATAGAAAATAAATCAGCACCCAATTTATGCTTAAGTGGTAACAAATTAAAAATTCAGTTAATAATTTTCCCTTCGCCAGTTCATTTAATCATTTCATTCTTATAAATAACCCTTTTCTTAAGAACACTAAAATGTCATAAAACTTTCACTTGAGGAAGTAAAAAAATACTTTAAAAAACACAACTGACTACTATCGTGACAAAAACGTCAAGCTGATTAAGCAATAAACTGGCCATCTTGTCAGATCAGGTCGCCAGTAGAGGTCACGACCTCCGCTTCACCCGCGCGTCCTCCTCGCCCGATAGCTGCTCATCTATTTTTGTGCCAGAATTAAGTGTGATATAGAGATAAACGGCGACCAAATAAAATTTTTGGAACATCAATGTAAAAAAATCTTGTGTAATTGACTTTAAATTTTACTGAAAAATTAAATGTAAAAATGGGATAAACTGATGCGAAAATTTCACATGACGTAACAAAATGGCGGAATGTATCAATGTAAAAGCTACTTTATTTTAAATTATGCCCAAAAGTCAAGTATAGCACAGGTAGAAAGAAACTGCTAAAATTATGGTAGAAATCCAAAATTATTGGAACAAAATGACGGCCAATAAAAATGTTTGAAAAGACAGTATATATAATACATATATATATACTGTGACTATGTACTGAACTAAATTGGGTGATGGGTCATACTATTGCTAACAAATGGAAGAAATAACGAGGGAAGTTCCGGGTAAAGGAGATCTATCGTTTTTTTTAATGTAACTTGTGCTTCTCTGGCAAGTAGATTTTATGTAATAAATATTTGCACGAAATAAAAAGTTTTAACATTTCCATTTAACTTCAACGTACACACAGCCACTTTCATTATTTTCAAAATAACATTAATTTCAATATATTTGGAATAAAGATTTACAAAATGCCATATGTATTCGAGGATACTGGGTAATTTGCAGTACCTGGGGTACCGTCAGCAGCACGTACCCTATATTCATTTTATCCTCGTATATTACGTTTAATTCTTATTAGAAGCTCTTCATCAAGCAAATATGATTAATTAATATTTAATCTCCCCAATTGGATCGTTTTCGTAAGTTCTCTTTATGTTCTTCTTATACAGCGTCGTTAAATCCCCCAAAAATAATGCCCTAATCGACATTTAGGCAAATTTAAATTGCCACTTATCAAAATCTACTTAAAGCGAATTTTTAAAGATTAATTCTAAAAAGACGGGACAAAACGAATAATCTCGGATTAGAAGATATTTTTTGCTTTTGTATCAGATCCGTAGCTTCATGGTTTTTTGTCGTAAAGATGAATGCAATGTAATGCTTTTTTAAGGTATGAACGTAACGCATCTGTGTGGACCGTGTCGGTTTTTTCTTTGATCCTTAATAAATAAGAAGTCAGCGAAACGTAACTTATACCCATATCTAGGATTTCATCCATGATGGAGAGGGGTATACAAAATTATTTTTAAACGCCTAATTTATGTTTGTTGCTGTTTACAGTGAAAACATTTATACAAATTCAATTATTCGTGGATTTTTAGGCAAAAATTGCACCCTAAAAGTTAAAGTTAAAAAAAAAACTTTCCATTAATATTCTGGAAATAGTTAACTTTTAATATCCTTAATATCAGTCTATATACTCTGCCATACCAAATTTCATGTTTCAAGGTATTTGGTAAAAGCACTTTTTTAAATGAGTTTCTGATTTTGTTTTGCAGGTGTTTCTTAGTGCATCGTTCGATTTTACAATTTTTATTTTCGTAGGTCTTTTTTACCCTTTCGTTAGGTTTTTTACTACTGTGTTTCTGCTCCGTATTTTGGAATAATTTAAACCTTTCATAATACCATCCATTATAAATTTTGCAGTAAGTAATAAAAGTACAACATAGAACCTGAATTTTGTTCTGTTTCCATGGAGTGTTTAGTTTAAGCTATAATGTATTTTGAATGTTCCAAAAATTGTGTCAGTTCAGTTTGTCATAGTTCCTTAGACATACAACTAAAGGACCATCGATATATTAAATCAGTTTTTTTGAGAAACTTATTTTCAAACATTCAAAAATGCCTAACCTATTTAATCTAACTATATATATATATATATATATATATATATATATATATATATATATATATATATATATATATATGTATGTATATATATATATATATATATATATATATATATACATATATATATATATATATATATATATATATATATATATATATATATATATATATACAACAATCTAAAATAAATTTAAATTTGAATTTACCCTGGCCAAATTGCCACGCTTCCTTTAAAAAATATCAAAATTATTTCTATATTCCCATGTCATAAAAGTTTTAATGCACTAAATCTAATTTTTGACTACCAAATAAATCCTCTAGATAAAACTATTCAATTTTATTTCAGCAAAATTCAGTCGAATATCAGCGCAAAGCTCAACAAATATCTACATCTACATATAAAAACAAATTTTTCCCTTACCTCTAAAAGCAATTCTCAACGAATAGTAACGTTGTAAAAGAAATGCTGAAACGCCGCTTAATACATGTCAAAAGAGACCAATAGTAATAAAAACTATTTAATACTTGAAGACCAAAATCAACGTCTTTTTATTTGCTTACTAAGAAATCACGAGTAAGAACGGCAACGGATGAACGATCCATTTAACAAACAAATCGTAAAACCCGTCCACGTATTCACAATTTGTTTATCCTGGTTGGAATTTAATTTTTAAGATGTATATTTAACGCATTTTCCATTATACAGGCGAAATTTAAACTCTTTATTTACATATTTGTGTATGTCTCAAATAATTCCCGAAAAGGAACCGCAGATAACCTCCTTGCCTTAGTAAGCTGAACCGTCACTCGCCTGGTCTAGCCATCGCTCGCTTCCTCTCATGGGATCGCTAATAAATAAATTAAACATCGGTGTATATGGTCAATATTTTTAACACAACAACCACCTTGAATTTCTATTTCTTGCTTGAAATAATTTAGTTCCTCAAGCTATGTGTCTCTGAGGCTAACAAGTGCTAGCCTTCAAGTCTCCTATAAAAAGGATATTATTGATCTCTCAGTTTTATACAGTAGTATACAATTTTTAGTTAAAAACCACAAGTTTAAAAGTGATTTTTTTTCAGTTGCCGCTGAATTTATATTGCTAAATGAGACTGAGAAATACATTAAAGAACCAAACGTGAATTTTCATCTGTTTACATGGAATGTTTAGTTTAAGATATAATGTATTTTTAATGTTCCAAAAATGTGTCATTTTTTGATCATCATTGTATTATATCAATTCTAATCAAGTAGCACTTTTAGTCATGAATACGTCATTGTTAGCACAAGTATTTTCATTGAAGTAACCGGTACTTGGTGTCGCCACGTTCTGTTTAAGCTGAGACTAACTAGAGGTAACTATTCGTGAATAACATGTAACTGTAACTTTGACTATTCGTAGATAGTACGGAATTTTGTAGTTACATTTAAGTAGCCGAATAGTAATAATTCTTCCTATTCGTCACTTTCTTATTTCTGTCTTTATTTAATTCATTTTAAAAATATGCATGGTTCGTTTTAATACAAACAAAACAGTTATGGCGACTACAAACACTCAAATTAGGAATATTGTGTAGAGCGTATAGAATACGTTATTGGTATTTGAGATAGGATACACGCGTTTCACTTAGTTTTCTGGCTATGGTAAGGATCTAAAATTAAAGCGCAGGCAGTTTCTCTGATGAATATGCTGATGAGAGTCGTAAAAAAATTACGCGCCTTTAAAATTCGTTAATTTTCAATTTAGCGTAATGTTTAACGTAATGTTTAATTTGTATGCATTTTTAATCTTTATACTCACAAAAACAAACATCATAGCTAAATATGTATAGGGGAGATGAAAATAAACAATGGTGCTCTATTGGACTTTTACTTTTTTAGGTTGGCTGCATTTCATTACTGAGAAAATTACTTAATAATTAAGTGTCTTGAACACTAAGGTGGTACCAATAAAGTTATCTACAAAGTTCCCATTAAATCTATACTGTATATTATTACCAAGCGGTTACGATTTGCGAACACTCCGCCGTTTCTTTAAAATTTAGTGCGTTGTGTCGTAGTATACTGAGAGTTGCGGTACTTGAGTCACTACTATAATTCGGCCATCTATCATAACAATAACCCTTTGTTTCGCTTTTATTTTTTGTTTCCTTAAAATACTACTTTAGTTGTTTTGTATTTAGTTGTAGTATTTGTTCAGGTATGATATGATGATGATGATGTAGTATTTGTTCAGGTATGACAAAACCAAGTTGTGATATTTTTAATTTTCTATAAAATGTGGCGAAAGCTACTTCTTGTTCTTATGGTATGCCATTGTGAACCATTTTAACTTGTTAATCGTAGATGATAACACTACACATACAACTAATTAATAGCCGTATACCGAATTACAATGACTTTATAAGGACAGTGGCGACAATAGAAGCCCACCCGCCAAAATTATGCAAAATTTCTAAAGGTTTAAACCCATATTATCCTTAGTTTTTCCCAAAATATGACTAAATTAATCTACTTTTATATTAACATCCTCTGTCAGCGTCAGTTGTAAATGTAGGGTTATGTTAATGTTTTACTTTAATAATATATTCGAACTATCTAGTACAAACTTACTTTTTCATTTAGATTTTTAACAAATAACAATGTTTGTGCAAGCGATTAATGAGAGTTGTCTGCCAAGTGAATTTAGTAATGTAATATGTACTAAAGAAGGCCTACAAAATAAATTTTCTTTTATGCTAATCTTAGAGAGCTTTTACCTCAAATTGAGATGCTGAATGAAGTAAAACATATACTAAGACATGAAACAATATTGTCTTTTACAGCAAAATAAAACCAAAACATAATAATGTGCAATATTTAATAACTTTTCTTGGAGTAAACCTTAACTTAAGACATTTACGGTCATAGTCATTTACACATTCATCACAAACACTTTTTTATGGGGGTCCTCTTCTATTTTCTGTCAGTTATAAGACTATTACAGCTATTGGGTCTTCGAAGTGAGCTTCAATTGGGTGGGTGAAAGAAAAATGAACTCATTGGAGAGAAGGGGGGAATGGGAAACTTAACCTGAATTGCTAATCCTGCAAGAAGTCTAGGGGTAGTTTGAATTTATGATTTGGTCGAGCTTTGACATGTGACTGTTTTATTAGGTTATTGTTTGTTGATCTGATTTTTTTCAAATAATTGAAGTTTAGTTTGTAAATAAAGTCTTCCATTCCAAAGTTCCATTTTTAAATCCCTATGTAATATGGTTGATCTAACAAAATATTTTAAATAATTTAAAATGTTCCTAAGTGTAATGTTTTGTACTGATTGTAAACGTTTGGTTTGATTGGGATGATGAATGCACCATGTCGGGCTGCCGTATGTTAGTATGAGTCTAATATAAGCTTTGTAAAGAGTTTTAACTCTATTGTTTAATTTGCTGCGCTTACCTAATAGAGGGTATAGTAGCCCGTACGTCTTTTTTGCTTTTTTGATAGTATAGGTAGTATTTTTAGACCATCTAAGACTTTTGTCTAGAATCAGTCCGAGGTATTTAGCTTGATCTTTCCGGGGAATATCGTTATTACCAATTTTGATTTTGTTTAGAGTGAGAGGTTTATACATTTGTGTAAAGAAAACCGCTTGTGTCTTGTTGGGGTTAATGGTGATTTTCCATTTAAGCATCTGGATTTCATTTATGTGAACTTGTAGCCTAGATATCAACTCTTTCCTCTTTTCAGAAGATGTGACCGCCGTATCATCAGCGAATACATATAATTTAGAGTGTTCATTTTTTGGAATATCAGCTGTAAATAGATTAAATAAAATTGGGGATAGAGGGGAGCCTTGAGGGACTCCCGCACGAACAGGCCTAGTAGTAGAATTGTAGCCATCGATTGAGACTAAAAATTCTCTATTAGACAAAAAGGCTTTAATTGTCTTAGTTAGATGAGCAGAGATGCCCGCTCTGATTAGCTTTAGTACAAGTCCGTTATGCCAGGTTTTATCAAAAGCTCTTTTAACATCCAGGAAAATGGCCCCGGTGTGTTGTTTCCTATTAAATGCTTTTAATATATCGCTCGCAAGTCTGGTGGTTTGATTGATAGTGCCGGTGGAGGTTCTGAGGTCGAATTGCTCCTCAGGGAGTATATTCTTTTCCAGCACCTCCCCCTGCAATTTATCAAGGATAACTTTTTCAGCTATTTTACAGATATTAGAAATAAGACTAATTGGTCTATAGCTAGCGGTTGAGTTTGGTTTTTCACCTGGTTTTCTGAAAAGAATTATCTTAGCTAGTTTTCACTTAGGTGGAAAGTAACCAAGATTTTATTTATTATCAGTGTTAGTTTGGAGATAATATTTGGGGGAGCTTTTTTAGGGCCTTGTTTCCTATGTTATCAAGACCTGGTGCTTTTTTAATATCAGAATTTTTAATTAAATCCTGTACTAATGCGATATGTGCAGAGGATAATTACAAGCAAAAAACAGAAGAACCAGGCTTAAATAAATTTATCCATATGGCGAATGTCTGAGAACCTCTGGTTTGAATCAATATTCATTTTAATAATCACAAAAACTAATAAAATGAGACACTAAAAGAACAAACCTCATAAGAAACCCACTTATGCGAAAAGTAAACAAAACGATTTTAGCAGCAATATGGCAGAACCAATCAAAAATTGATTCTCTATTGTTGCCACTGTCCTTATAAAATCATCGACCGAATATCGTACTAGCGCCCCCTATCTCCGGAACCTCAAGTACAAGAGGTAATAGTTGACTTGTAATAAATAATTACTGTAATACTTACTTCTAAATTGCAACAGAAGAATAACGACTGGTAATAGCTAGTTTAAAGCAGCAGTGGGCGATAACTGTTTCTACTCTGCAACGACTCGTTTTACTTTATAGTAATACGTTATAGGAGTATATTTAAACGTAATGGAGTATTCTTTGCAAAGTTCAAGAAGGTACTGATACTTAAAAGTTGTAATTTAGTAAACAGATTAGAAACAGTAACTTTGAATAATTACTATTATGTCACGGAAAAGACATGACGACCTTGGAGTCAATTTCTTAAGTAGTTGCGTGGCAGTAGCTATTATATAATTACGTTAAATGGAAAATTACTATAAAGTATTATTCGCAGTAACCAATACATATATAATACTTAAAAACGTGTAACCCAAAGTGTTTGTTGATATAAAGTAGGATTATTAGTAATACATACGTAAAAACTTTTAAAGAGTAGTAGTGGAAACACTTGTAGCTACTTTGGTGCTATATTGGACGCACATTTTTTGCAACAATTATAGGGAGCCAATTTTTATCTACAACTTTGCAGCAAAAACGCAACGTTAAGCTTTTTTTATTAAATGACTAAGAGTTCGTTTTTGTTTCATAGATGTCACTTCACTACATATATAACAAAAATGATCAGGCTTATTTACACAAACTCATGATATGTTGTTCAAAACCATCTAATATTTTAAATACGAACAGCTCTCGATCAACGGGTGGTTGAAATACAACTAACAAACAATTTAAGATTTATCTTATATGTATTTAAAATCCTTATAAAGTACACCTGCTATAATAGATCCAAGTATTTCTTATTTAATGCTCGAAGGACATTAAGGACAGGTAGGTAAACTATCATAATAAGCATGGATCTATAACACCGAAATCAACTGAGACTTTTGCAAGACAGACTGTTAATTAGTATAAAACAATAAGTAAAATTTTGCTATTTTAGTTTCGGAAACATTTTTGCTGTTCCTCAATATAATTTTAACACTCATTAAGTCGCCATTTTGTTCCACCATATTGGCTTTTTTTTGCAAAAGTGCAAAACAATGTCACCTAAATTTTTGACCAAAATTTGGAGTTAGTCGGATAAGTAGTTTTTGAGCTATGCTTCATACCGCGGACAGACCGACAGACTGACGAATATGGGAGAGCATGGTTTTAGGGATCCAAGGACATGAAAACGCAAAAATCTGCAAAAACCTCTGAGGGTGATTTTCCGCGAATACAACACTTCCCTCTTACGAGGGAAGTAAAAATCATATATTTTAAAATCACTATTACTCCGAAGTCCTTGAGTGTTGACAGCCAGTTATGTAAGGCCACTTTTTTGCTCTACATTACCCCTAATTTTCCGGTTAAAATACACTTTTCATCATGTATACTAGGTATGAGAAATTTATCTTTAAAGGGGCGCTAGAAAAAAAAACCTTTCGAACACATTGTCTGTCTCTTATAGCAGTGTTTTTGCCAAACTTCTTGGATGTCTATAAATATAAATATATCAGAGCTACTACACTTATGATCAGAAATATTACACATATTATTTATCTCCATAGAATGATGAAAAAGTTTAAAATATTTAAATTTTTGCAACTAAAATTAATCCGCACTTAATGCTTCCCTGTACTCTTAAAGAGATTATCTATAAATCCGTTGTCGTAAGGAATAAAAAACTTGGCACATATTTTCCGCTCAATTTGCCGGCGGCTCATCTCCTTAACGACTTTAAGGTACTTTTTTAAATTTATCAGACCTCTCTTAAGACCTAGTTAACTACGTGAGCGGCTTTGGGATTCCCCAACTTAATTTTTATTTTTCTCATATTTACCTGGCCTCGAGCGCTTTCCGAATTAATAGCGTTATTCTGATTTAAAAGACAGAGCTAGAATCACAAAAGTAATTTTACAATGTTTGTTTGCTTGTTTATTTGAAGTGAAAAGGAAAAATGTTGTCGATGCGAGGTTTAGAGCATTGCAAACGAGATAAAAACGTCTGCATCTGCTTTTTAATAACAGTTATTAGTAATGGTAATCTTAGGATAATTATGCATTTAAAAATCCAAAAACATGCATGCAAATATACTCCGAAACAAGGGAAAATATGCACTTAAAAATGCATTTATTATCGGATCAAAAAACAGAAATAAAGCAAAAGTATAGCAATTAAAATATTATATTATTTAAACTTGAAGGTATCCTTAAGACGCTTATAATATAATATAACAAATTATATTATATTACATAACAGAAATAAAGCAAAAGTATAGCAATTAAAATATTATATTATTTACGCTTGAAGGTATCCTTAAGACGCTTATAATATCCTCCTGAGACCCAACCAAACACGGCTCGACAGAATTTGTTAAAAATTGAACCATTGATTTTAGGGCTGTCGAAAACCCTATATGAATTTTTTCAGAATTTTTGATTAACTAGTTTTTGAAAAAAAAATTGTCCATTAAAATGGACACTGGGTCTTTGTCAGGTCATATTTTCAACTCATACCAAAAAATAAAAATGCACATATAATTTTAATTTTTTATTCCAGAAAGAAAAAAAAAGAAAGTCATAAAAACAGTTGTGCTCTGACGTGATGCATAAGTAAATTTTGCAAACATTACAAAAAAATTTGGTTTTTTTATTACAATTTTTCTGCTTACAGCGCATAGAATTTTTAATTTTTACCAACTCAGGCAAATGCATTTTCTGAGTTTTTTGGGTCGGGCTGGATCTTGGTGAATCATAACCGGCTAGGTTGTTCCTTGTTTTTAATCTTGTATAGCTGGTAGTTTCAGCATTGGCATTTGGGTCATCTTTTAACAAGCAGTCAGCAACTTCAAGTTTAAATTCAAGAAATTTTAAAATATCCTTTTGCCTGTCACCTAGTTTTTGTCGGTCTTGACGATACAAGATCCAAGAGTTAGCTATTGCTAAATCAAAAAGATGAAAGATGGTTTTCACAGTCCATTTTTTAGTTTTTGCGGACATCCTGTAGTAGCTTATCATCCTGTCTATAAGATCGATGCCCCCCATGGAATCATTGTAACATTTAATTATGTGGGGTCGCGGAACTTGAATGTATTTAGATTCTTTTTTACACCATCTTTTGCAGTTATCTACAGGTTGCTCTCCTAGTTTAGTGGAACTTTTAAAAATTGGCTTTTGATCAAACCATTGCACGACGTTGATTTGGCCATCATTCCTAACCGTTTGTTCAGTGAAACCCCTAGGAAACTTTTTTACAATTTTTTCCGCAGTTAAATGCACCGCAGCAGGTATCCTTGATTTCATAATTGTTCCCGTGCACAAAATCTTTTTTTCTGACAAAAGATACTCTAAGAGAGGAATTGTTGTAAAATAGCGGTCCATAAACACATGAGAACCTGGCCTTAAAGAATTTGTCAAACGAATTACAGCACTAGGTCCCACTCCTAAGTCCACATCACAAGCTTGAAGTAAAGTTCCTTTGCCCTGGTAAATTTCAAAGTCTAACACCAATCCTTCTGGTGTAGCACAAACAAAATTTTTGAGGCCTTCAGGATTAGGTTTGCCTCTGACAAATTGCTTAATCTTACATACACCGGTGAAAGGAATCATTTGCTCATCTATAGCTACTATGGGATGGCGTTCCAAGGATAAACAAGTTTTTTTTATTTTATCTATTAGTGGCCTTACTTTCCACAACTTATCTTCTTTTTTCTTTTCCTCTGGAACATCATTGTCTACGACAATTTTTAAATGACTTCTGATCTTAAAAAACCTTGTCCTAGTCATATTTTTAGTTATTTTTTCTACTCTGGTGAGGGAGGCCAATACATTTTAATTTGCGGAAACTTTAGGCATGACATCAGAACTGAAATTCCAAGAAACTTTTTAACTTCTTCAACTGTTAAATTCATAGGTTGATTGTGCTCGGCGAAATATTTGAGATTGGTACAAGCGCAAATTTCCTCTGCATCAGAATCTTCGAAATACATTTTAAAATAGTCGAAAACATTCCAGTCCTTTCGTTCAAAACTGGTGTCCCTCATCTCAGGCGTATCGATATTTAATGGTTGAAATCTATCCACTTTTTTCCATGAAGTTCGTCCCCAACGACGTCTTAGAACACTGAGAGGCACATTCATTTCTGCATCAGATTCAGATGAATTATCTGAAAGATGCTCTTCGTCGTCTTCCATTTCAACATCGTCTTCAAAAACATTATTTTCTTCGAATGGTAATTCCTGTGCATTGTCACCGCCGGCACCGCTGTCAAAGTTCTCAGTGGCCTCACATTCGGAATCATCCAAGTCGTCATCAAATCCTTCAATATCAGATTCTTCCAAACAAGCCAAAATTTTTTCATCATCTTCTCCAAAACGAAGATACTTTTTAGAGCCGAAAATTGCTAAAAATTAAAAAAAAATGAGAATAAAAAAATTTTAAGGTTATAAAAAAATGCAGGCAGGAAGACTTGGTGTCCATTTAAATGTACATGTTTTTTTTTAATGTAGAGAATGCAAACAGTTTTTAAATACAATAAACAGTACTTAGACAGCAAGATCAACCCCCTCTACTACTAATCCTATGTTTTTATTTATTTGTTTTTACGTAAAATCATAAATACTTACTATCTAGCGTTTGTTTGCCAAAGGCACTCATGTTTACTTAGTCACAGCTGATCACCGAGTATGAAATGTAACGTATTTTACTACAACTGTTGCATAGATGGCGGTACTAATATGTCCATTTGAATGAACAATTGGATTCTAAAGTATACAATAAACGATTAGCTTAATAATAGGCGAAAAATCTATGGTCCATTTAAATGGACGCTGGATCTCAGGAGGATATAATATAATATAACAAATTATCAAATTCAAATTTTCTTCTATTATCTGACAATAGTACTTTATACTCAGAAAATACTCGTTCAACATCACAAGATACAATTGGAACATATTCATACAAATTCAAATCACTGTTTATTAAAAATTGTTCATTATCTGAATTCAATGTCTATTGTCCAAAACTGCACTAATATTTTTCAAATTTTTGTAACCAATATTTTTCTGTAAAACCGTAGATAATTTTTGGGAAATTACTTTATTTTTAGTGTTATAGTTTCACTCACTTTTTCTATCATTTCTACGCTTTCTTGACAAAGAATGTCCTTTCATCTCCAATTTTTTTATAGTATCAGACAAGCAAGAAAAATGGTTTTTAATGTAAATTAAATCCTCACGTACACCTTATTTGTGCTTCTTGTATACAATGTGAGTATTCCGCATTAAATTGGTTGACTATGTTTTTTATTGCCTCGATATGTTCTGCGTAGTAAATGGCAGCCTTTATCCCAGTTCCCCATCTAGTTACAATTGGTGATGGGGACAGGGGGATGTTTCCTGCAGTTTCCCTAAATTTCTATCCGAATTGGAGCTTTTAGAAGTACTTTCTTCAACGAGGAAATCAGATCGTGTACTCGTAGATAAAAAGCTCGAACTTGTTCTGCAACTGGATGGAGTCTATGGGCAAGACATGTGGCATGTGTCATTTTAGGGTACAATATTTGTAGACCACTCATTGCTTTACACATGTATGGAGCAGCATCTGTAATTGCCACTAGCACTCTATCATAATTAGGGGGCCATAAAAGAGCGAGAGAGTCCAGCAATAGTTGAGTGATTCACTTTATCTAAGGTCTTCATTGTAAGTAAATATGATTTATCCAAAACACCAAAAACAAAGTTAGCAACACATATCTGTTCTACGTCAGTTGTTTCATCTAGTGACACCCATTTATACTTTTATCTTCTACTTTTTCCCGCATAACATAATTTTTCCTTAACGTAGAATCAAGTGGAATTGATGTCTTTGTGTACTGCTCTAAAAATGACTTCAGGGCAGGATTATTTAAATTATTCACTGGAATATCCGCATTAATAAACGCCTTGCACAAATCCTCATTGAACTTTGATCGTTTGGGCCCCGGTCCAGGTGAAAATGCTGTGGTGATTAAAACTTGTTTCTAAGCACACTTTTTACTTTTTTGGATCTGATGCTTTGTAGTTCCTATGTGTTGTGTCACTTGGAATTTCTTGTTCGCAGTAACAGGAACATCACAATATTTACAAAACAGCACAAAACCGTCAGTCGAAAATCAGGAAAATCTTTCACGAATTGATTTAATACCGCACTTAATGAACGCTTTTCTTTCGGCATATTGGACAATGTTCACGCCACAACGTGTAAACTAAACTGAAATAAAAAATTATTTCTAACATTCTTAAAACGTGCCTATTTTTGATTGTAAATCCGTGGTAAATCCATAGTTTTTAAAGCACAGATGCTTTATCGGGTACCTATAATAATTTTAAGAAAGGATGGGTAAAACCCTTGGCCTGCCATCATCAAATTTGTCTTGGGAAATAAAAATATATTCAGAAAAATTAGAATATATGCATTTTTCCTGTAATAACTGCAAAATATGCATTTAAAAACAAAAATTGCCAATATATTCATTGGCGTATGCCTTCACGCAAATGCATATATATCCTAAGCCTAAATGAGATATCAACAATTATAGATAAAAATAGATTCGTTTTTATTAGTTTTAATGAAATGAAGCCCCCCAAACACTAGCGTAAAGGAAATTTGTGTTACTATGCTTTACTACTGCCACCTAGAAGGTATATAACCTTCTTTCATAAAGCTTGTTTATAAAATGTTTGTGATGTTTGTAAAGATTGTATATTATAAACAAAAATTGACCAATTACAAACTTCTTTATACAATACATACCTAACTTATCAGATAGGTTAAGCCACAAAATACGTTTAAAAATAAACCTACATAAGCAAAACCTAACAAAAATGGTATTTATAAAATTCCGTGTAAATGCAATACGTTTTTACTTAGGTTAAACCTGCCGGCCATTGGGCAAAATAATTAAAGAACACCAAACTCATATAAAAAATCGGTAAATTTACTTTACCCGGAATTTCCTTTGTTATGTATATTTTCTTTTCTTAGGAATAGTGAAGTGTGACTCAGTATAGGGGAAGTATGGACAAAATGACACATAAGGACAAAATGACATACAACCTGTATTTCATAATTCGCGCTATTTACCGCCCCACCGACTGTATATCACGTGTTCCAAACGGTTCCTGGATAAGTTGCGAAGAGCGTAATATTAAAAGTTCAGTTAGACCGACGCAGTCGTATAGTGAAGGTGTACCGGGCTAAAAAAAATTTCCACGTGTGATTCTGTTTTCTTATTTTCGGTAAGTTTTGGATTTTCAGTCAACTCATTTTGCTTTAAATCAATTCTTTATAGTGTATGGAATAACATGGCTTGATTACTTTCGTAAATCGATAACATTTAATGCATATTTTTAATGTAAAATTATTAAATATCCAATATGGGTAAAATGACATAGTGCTCATTCGGACAAAATGACATAGTATGTCATTTTGTCCATTATAATTTATATAGACCAAAAATATGATTATATTTATTTGCTTACAGACCATACTGCCAGAATGCCGAAGAATCCTGGAGCGACGTGTCAATAAAAAATGCAATTCAGGCTGTTCAGCAAAATAAAATGGGTTGGCTTTTAGCCTCCAAAACGTTTGGTGTCCCTCAGGCGACTCTGAGAAGACACGCGTTAGGAAAAAACAAAACATTAAATCCAACTGGTAAAGGACTAGGAAGGTACAAACCTACTTTTCCTCTAGAAATTGAAAGGCAGCTAGTTAATCATTTAAAATTATTAGAAACATGACTTTTTGGTTTGACTCGTAAAGATGTTCAGAAGTTAGCATTTCAGTTCGCCGAACAAAATAAATTTTCCGATATTTTCAGAAAAACAAAGAGCTGGACAGGAATGGTTAACTGGGTTTTTAAAAAGGAATAAAGATATTTCGGTACGTAAACCAGAACCGACTTCGGCGGCTAAGGCTCAGGCTTTCAATAAGCCTCAAGTTGAAAAATTCTTTAAGCTATATCAAGATTTGTTGGATACTCACAACTTTTCACCCAATAGGATTTATAATGTAGATGAGTCCGGTCTGTCTACTGTTCAGAAACCACAGAAAATTTTGGCAACAACTGGCCGGAAGCAAATCGGCTGCTTAACAAGTGCTGAGCGAGGATCTCATGTCACCGGTGTGTGTTGCATGAATGCAACCGGCTCTTACATACCTCCATGTTTAATATTCCCTAGAAAGAATTTTAAAAATGAGCTTTTGGATGGGGCCCCAACTGGCACTCTTGGAATTGCACAAGAGTCGGGCTGGATGACCACAGATGTATTTTTCAAATGGTTGAAGCATTTTCAAACCTATGCGAAGGCTAGTGTTAATGAAAAAGTGCTCCTCGTCATCGATGGTCATGCTAATCAAAAAGGATTTGAATCATTGACATACGCTAAAGAGAATGGTACAATCGTATTATGTCTGCTACCTCATTGCACCCATCGGATGCAACCTTTGGACGTATGTTTTTATGGACCATTAAAAACCTACTTCAATGAGGAAATATCAAAATGGTTAAAGATTCACCCAGGTCGCGTAGTTACTCATCTCCAAATTGGCTATTTATTTTATGAAGCCTATGGCAAAGCTGCTACTGTGCAAAATGCATGCCAAGGATTTAAAAACACTGGTCTCTGGCCTGTTGCCCCTGATATCTTTCCAGATTATATGTTTGAGCCTGCTGAGACAACCAATGTTCCAATAATGCCTCCTGAATTTGCGCCCACACGGGTAACAGAAAATCCAAGTTCTAAAAATAACGAAATTGCCTCTACCGTACCAGATGAAAGCACGAATAGTCAAGAGAATCCTGGACCATCAACAGATTCATTTTCTGAAAATGCACCCATCATACCATATGAAATATCTCGAGGTGAGGAAAATCCTGAACCATCAACAAGTTCTTTGCTCGTTCCGATTGAAACGTTATCTCCTATTCCGCAAGGAAATTTAGTCAGAGGACAGGGGAAGAGAAAATCAAAGAAGCAAAAAACCCATTTTGTTCTCACTTCTACACCGAACATGGAGGAAGTAAAAGCCAAAAATAAGCCTAAAATCACCTCTGAAAAAAGAAAGCGAAAGGCCACTAGAGCAGTATTTGATTACAATGAGGATGATGAAGAGGCAGATCCATTTGCTTCGCAAACTGATGACGACGACTGTCCCTGTATTTATTGCAACGACTTATATTCGCGTTCAAAGCCTGGTGAGAACTGGTTAAGGTGTATAAAATGTGCACAGTGGGCTCATGCAATTTGCGCTGATGTACCAAAAACGACAAAGATGTTCATTTGTGAACTATGCGTTTCTGTTTAAGTCATTTTGTCCATAACACATATGCCATTTTGTCCATTCAGTATGGACAAAATGGTTTTGAGTTAGGTTTTAGTATTAAGCTTTTAAGTTTGCGTACCTTTACATTATTTAAAAATAACTTTCTTACATGAAAAGCTAATGTATCAAAGATAACTGTTACATATAATAAGCGTTTGTTACTATTTATAGTAAGTTTTCATAAAGCAATATTAAATACTATGTCATTTTGTCCGTACTTCCCCTACTTCCACACAAAGTCATTTAGTAACACATATACATCACATTTAATTTTGGTGAAAAATTTGAAGTCAATTAAATAAGAAAAACATATTACGTTAATTTTTTGAACATTTTATTTGATCGCCATAATTTTATTAGTATATCTCTATATCACACTTGAGGCTTACACAAAAACTAAAAAAGTTACAGAGATGCTGTTTTCAATGCTTAAAGGCTCTATTTATCTAGAATTGGTCAACGCTGCTTCGGTTCATCAGAATGGTTCTCCGCATAATTTATAGGGTGGTATATAAAATCGTGCAAATTTTACCAAACTTCGTAAGTCCCGAGTTTCTGCATTTTTTTTTTTGTTTTTAATTCATTTATTTATTTTTAATATACGGGTTAAATTTAATGATTCCTGAACTGAATTTTTTTTTAACTATTCCCTTATTATTTAAAATTAATAATTTTTACATAATTTTATCTTAGTCAAGACCGCGTTTATCAAAAAACTACATCTGTATTATACAGGGTGTTACACATTTTTGAATCAGTAACATAACAAAGCTTTTGCAAGTTTTTTAAAGATGCTCATCAATATAAGTTAGGCTAATTTTCAGAGACCAAAGAAAGAATTGGTATTGACGCTGATACAATTTTTATAAACTATAGTTATATTTACCCAAACGGTTTTTTACTGCCTTTTTTACGCATAAAATTAAGCAAAATCAAAAAATTCAAAAACCCGAGACACAAATTTTTCTAAAATTTACTCGATTTTACACTCTATATATAATGCGGAAGATAAGCTTGGCAAACCAGCACAACGTTGACCAACTCCAGACAAATAAAGCCTTTAAACATCGAAAACCGCATTCTTATAACTTTTTAAATTTCCAACCAATATCAATTTAAAATGGTTTAAAAAATTTGAAATGTGCAAAGCAAATGGCCAGCAATTCCTAAGACTCCCATATGTTAAATTTCAATCTAATTGTGAAATTTTAAACCTCCTCCATACTGACGCCGCCATTTTGTATTTTTAGTTTTGAAAATAGAAAATAGTTCTATCAATGTGTATAAAATTTTGCTCATACAGGTAATTAAGTTAAATTTAATAGAAAAGCCTACATAACAAAGGTTTCTATATCAACTCTAAAATTTGAATCAGCGTCAATGCCAATCCTTTCTTTGGTCTCTGAAAATTAGCTTAACTTATATTGATTAGCATCATTAAAAAAAATGCAAAAACTTTGTTATGTTACTGATTCAAAAATTGTGCAACACCTTGTATAATACAGCGTTGTATAAATTATTAATTTTAAATATTAAGAGAATTGTTGAAAATAATTTTCTTTTGGAAGTTGAGAAATTATTAAATTTATCCCGTATATGAAAAACATGAATGAATTAAAAACCCGTTCGTAGAATATCATAACATGCCCAAAATTAAACAAAACTAAAAATTGCAGAAACCCGAGACTTACGAACTTTTGTAACATTTGCACGATTTTATATAACACCCTATATATTATGCGGAAGACCATTTTGATAAACCGAGGACACGTTGACGAATTCTAGATAGAGCCTTTAAACATAGAAAACCGCATCCCTTTACTTTTTTTCTGTTTTTGAAAAAGTCCGCTTTAAATTTGGATAAAAATTTTGAGATGTGAAAAGCGTATGACCAGCAGTTTATTTCATTAGGCCGCCATCCTGGATTCATACCATAATTATTTGAACACTTAACTATGGCGCTACATTGGATATATACTAAAATATTATCTATGCTCCAAATTGACAGACATACATACCGACAGACACACCAACGGAATTGAGAAAATTTGTTTTTGAGCATTTAGAAACGCTAAAACTTGATGCTATGTAGAACCTTGATGGGGGATTTTTTTTCACGATTACAAACATTCTACTTGGCCGCCATTTTGTTCCGCCATGTTGAATTCGTATCACAATTTTATCAAATCAAATCAAATACGTTTATTGTCCATTTCACAATTTACATTGTATTAGACAATTGAATAAAATAGGTAAATGGCTTTACAAAACAATATAAAATTTATATTTATGAGGAACAGAAAATATATAAAAAAGATATTGTAACAATTACAAACAAACAATTAGTAAACATATAACAATATAGAGCAATATGAGATGAAAAAGTGTAAATATAAATAATGAAAATATTCTGAGGTAAAGCAAAAAAAAACCAAAACAGATAAATGTGCATAACAACTCTTTTAAAGAGTTTTTCTTGCAATAAAAACAGAAAACATTTTTACATACATGTTGAGACGTAGTTGTGCGTGATTCTCAAACTCCTGTAGGTCATAAAAGGCACCTCGCATCAGAATCGTCTTTAGCTTTTGTTTAATGTATTGTTGCTAAGAGATGTTATTGTTTTCAGCAGCAGATTGTATAAAGTTATCCCACGATCAAAGGGTCTATTCAGAAATTTGGTGGTTCTGGGAAGTATAGGTCGAATTTTACCGTTACGGAAAGAATACGGCAGATTTTCATTATTGCTGATCTTGTTTTTATTATTATATATTGTAAGCAGAATACAATAGATATAACACGGATGGGTAATGATTTTCTTGTTTTTATAATATTCTTTACAGGTTGTTCTCGAATCGATTTTATTCATGGTTCTTAGACATATTTTTTGAGGCCTAAAAATCGACAAGCTGCCTCCTTTACCTCCCCAGAACTGTACAGCGTAATAAACGGTTCTCAACATACTTGCCGAAATTATATCCCAAAAAAACGCAATAAATAAATCTTTTTAATTTTTAAAAACCGGCTAAGGCATTTCCGAGATACAGTCTCCTAAAAATGGTGAAAAAAATTGCTATTGTTACTAATTTTTTCAGCAGTTTACTTTTATTCTTAAATCAAAATTACTATATTATTTTTTTCAGTGTCTTATAACAGCAGAGATATGAAACATGTTTATTCTCCTTTAGATCAACCTCGTACATATATTAATGACATTTACATAAAATAGGAATTAACCTGTTCAATTGTTCTCATGCCTAAACTGAAAAACCCTTGCCAGACGAAATAAATTTTCTTAAAATGTTTAATGTCCGCCAGTTAATTTGCATATTAGTCGTGTCTCGAGCAATCTCGTGCAACACAACTTTGTTTTTAATTGTTCTGTTCCTGCACCTCCCGGCACCCCCTCTTACCCTTTTCCATGTAAGTTTGGCGACAATATAGTCGGTTCGAAATCGACCCGGTCTTTGTTTGACACGCAACTTTAACCTCATCAAAGTTCTTTCTCACACCATTGTTTATTTGTGTAAGAAGTGGTGTTTGTTTATTTATCTGCTGCTTAGCTACTTAGCGTCCAAACAAGTCATTGTACTGATTGTATAAAAAAATGACTACGGAAAAATATAAACAAATTCTAGATTACTAGAATAACAGCCATTAGATAATATTTTTTAAAAATTGTATTGATTTTCGCAGAACGTTATAATAGAACATGAAGAGATTTAATTGCAATACATATAAATAAAAATTAAAATATGACAATTCAATGTTAACTATATAGAAAATGTCTAAAACTAGATTGGACCACAAATAACACTAATTCGTCCCCATATTAAAGCTGCCATCTTGTTTTTTTTGATTATCGAAATTGAATTGTCATAATAACTATATAGGTTGGTAAATAATAAAATATAGGTATGACATATTTGAAGTTAACCTGATTAAGTAGAAGTGACTGAAAAATTTAGTCAACACCTTGATAAATGTATAGTATAGCACACGGTTCTGAAAGAGCGACGCAAAAGAGAGGTGAGGTAAAATCTAGCCTGTTTACTCTCTATGCATAGGCGTGCCTAAACACATTAGCTGAAATATTAAAAAATAGAATTTAGGAATTATTCTGTGTTAGTGTATTTCTATATAATTTTAGCCTGTTCGGTGTCTATTCATAGGCGTGCCTAAAACTTTAGCTAGAATATCGAAAAATAGAGTTTAGGAATTGTGTTTTAGTGTATTGCCATATAATTAGAAGAAATAATATGCCAAAATATCTGTCTAGATAATACATAACATTTTAAAATCGTTTTTAATTTTTAAGAATATAGGCTTATATACTTAAAAAACGTAATCAACTAATAATGGACTCACTTTTAATAAGCTGTTTTCTACTTCTCTCCTAAAAGCCAAGTATTGTAATCGTTAAGAAATCTTCCTTCCAAGTTTTTACAGATCTTTATGTTTTAGGGTCTTCCTCGATGCCAAAAAAATCTGTTTTCTCAGTTCCATCGATCTGTGGGTCGGTCAGTCTGTTCACAGCATAACGAAAAACTTTATCCGATTGACATTAAATTTTGGACAAAAATTTGATAGATAGATAGACAGATAAGCGTTTATTTATATTCCAAAATATAACAAATAGGTATTCAAAAAAACCCAATGGAGGTGGAACAATGTCAGCAATTATTACAATTACTAAATAGCGCCATAATAAAATACCTCACTTTTTTTCCTGCGTCTTAGAATCTGTCATCATATCACAAAAACCTAGAATCATGAGTTAACTACCTATGTAGCTGCATTGAAAATAATTTTGGATTAAAAGAAAAAAAATCAAATACAAACATAACAGTAAGATAAAAATACCCATTTTACATATGTACTTACAGTTTCTACAATTACAGATTAAAATACATATATTTACAGATTAAAATACCTCCAGGTCTACTGTGGCAACAATAATAAGTCATAGGTAGAGAAAAATTCATTATATAATATCATTTTTGTCAGAAGCAAAGTATTGTGTAAAGACCTTTTTACATACAAATTTTCTTAATAACTTTTTTAATTTTTGTTTAGGAAGTGTACGTACCTTCACTAGTACTGCATTAAATATTTTTTAATTGAGAATTCAACATTTTTTTGTAAATATGTGAAGTTGTATTTATCAGGTTGAAGGTACTGATGGAGAGACCCAATATATTGCGTTGGAGATATACGTATATCCATGACATAATGAAATATCGCCAAGAAGTTCGAAATATAGTTTATATTGATGAAACTTGGGCGGATAATGACTTGAACTTTAAAAAGCGCTGCTAAGCTAAGCTAAGTGCCTCTCATTAAAGTTACTAAAAAGATCTCCATTATTTGAAACAAATACAGTCCAAGATATACATACTAGTAAGAGTTAAAATATTATTTTCAATAAATACTCCCCTACAACTATCCTGCAGTCTTAATTTAAAAATAGAACGAAGACACCTTTTTTGGAAAACAGAGATTTTAGCAACATCAACTGAATTTTCGCAAAAGATAAGGCTATATCTGACACTTGGCATCCTGACCAACCCTCTTAGCCACAATATTTAAGACGTAACAGTATTTACTCTGTTTCCTAAAAGTCTTTCAGGTAAAGGTCATATGGAGATGAACTGGCAACATTTTGGTAAAAATACAATATGGCGGAGGAAAATGGCGGCTTAATAAAATGTTTAAAAAGCTAACTAAAAAACTACATTTCCATATAATATGGCAAAAAAATCGAGTAATACGTTAAAATGAACTGGTAAAATTTACGTAGGATACTAGGATGGCCTAATGAAATATTTAAAAATCAGCCTGGAAAACTACTGTCAATGGGACCTTGGGAAAGTACAGCGCCTATCGCAAATGCGCTTGCATCCGTTGTTAGTAGGAAAGGCTCATCGAAATTTGGATAGATGAGAATTGGGTCAGAAGTCAGTAATTGTTTTAGTTCGTCGAAAGCTTGACGACAATCTGAGTCGAAATCAAATTTGATATCTTTTTTCAACAATCTGGTAAGGGGCTTTGATATTTTCGCAAAGTTTGGAATAAACCTACGATAATAACCAGCTAAACCCAAAATTGATTTTAATGGTTTGCAAGAGTTAAGTGTAATAGAAAGATAAACGAGTAGAATTGTGGTACGAATCCAAGATGGCGGAATACAATGGCGGCCCATTAAAATGGTAACATCCAGGTATGAATTCAAGATGGTAGAAGAAAATGACGGCTTAATAAAATATTTAAAAAAACTTAAATTAAGCCCAAAAAAGCTTTAGTAATAATGTTAATAAAATAATTTGAAAATACAGTGTATATTGGTTACTAAATGAATATGGGCGAAACTAAATTGGGTCACACTTCCCTATTCCTTGTAAATAGGAATCATAACCAGAGAAGGAATTTAAAGTAAAGGAAATTTACCGATTTTTTAAAATTTTCAAGTAAATTATGTGATAAAATGTATTAACCAAAGGTAACAGGGATTAAATGTATTAAAAATATTTACTATATCACTATATATATATATATATATATATATATATATATATATATATATATATATATATATATAATAACTCCCGTCATATCAGTTTTAGTTTATTCCCAAAGATCTTTAGCATTTTATAAAATTTTAATGGAATCGGTTCAATATTGTTTGTAATATTAAGTTTTGTTTTACATAAAGTGATAAAAAATTATTTACAAAAAATATTTTTCTCTATCTAAAAAACCAAAGAGATCAATTTATTTGCATTTTGATTAAGTAGCGTTCATTTGGTTTACAGAGTGTTAATTTTAAAAAAATTGAGTCCGAAGCTAATTTTTTTTCCAGTCGTATACCAGTTTTAGGTTAGACCCAGGTACCTCTAGTACTGTGCGAAATTTCATTAAAATAGGTTGACTAGTGCCTGAGGCATTTAGTTTTAAAAATTTAGGAGGTTTTGACAAATCACCCTGTATATTCGTTAAAGATAAATTTGGAGTTTTTTTATTTTCAAATACGAAAGGCCCTTGATCCATACTAACCATTTCACTATGTCCATTTCTTCTTGAAACACCCTGTATATGTACAGTCCCTAATTTCTCACAATATTTTACGAGTTTCTACCTAAACCAGTAAGTAGGATAAATTTTTTTATTCTGATTTTTTAAGACCGCCATTTTGTTCTGTTATGTTGATTAAGATTTTAATATTTTTGAAAACAATTATTTAGCTGCCATTTTGTTTCCCATCTTGGATTCGTATCACAAATTTACCAGTTTATCATATTTATTGCTTACACAAAATTTGAAATTGATCCAGTAAATAGTTCTGACAGGCTGATTTTTTGATTATTTTATTGGGCCGCTATTTTGTTTTGCTATCTTGGATTCATCCTAAAATGTTACCAGTTCATTTCTATATTTGATTTTTATGCAAAGTTTGTGGTAAATTGGAAATATGTTTTTTAGTAATACTTCCAAACTATCACCAGGTCATCCCCCTATAACCCTAAATTGTTTTCCAAAATTTGAAATTAATTGTGTGAGTTGTTTTGTAGCTATTTCGCAAAAATATATATGTTTTAATATCTAGGGAAGATAAAACATAAAACCTCGGAAAACGCTTTTTTTTGACGATTGCTAATATTTTATTTAGCAGCCATTTTCTTCCGCTATCTTGAAATCGTACCACAATTTTACCAGTTTATCTATCCCTATATGTTAATTAAATATCGCACACCACTGGTCAGAAAACTCCTCCTGGCAGTGCAATTCTCCGATTTCAGACCCTGGCCCGTTTCCAATTCAACCAAGGCATCTTTTGTCTTCGTCTTTTCCACGTCATCCGCGCCCAACATGCCTATTTCTCTCTGACAATAATTGATCGTTGAATGGGCCGGGGTTTTGAAATCTGTCAATCACAGGTATCGTGGCTACGTTGACGTCTACCGATAGCTATCAATATTATTTTTGGTAACTTATTTCAATTCCTGATGCATTAAAAAAAATATTTTGAACGGACCACATAACTAAAATATTTTTTTATCCGCATTCCTTTCACGCGTTCAGACTTATGTGCCAGACTTTAAGTGAAGAACACAACAAGCTTTTAAAAAATCAACTTATCTTTTAGCAAGATGGAACTTCAGACTATCCAGCTCTTGTCAACTTTTAGACAAACAGTTTCCAGTACGAAGGACCAATAGAAGACGTTCGGCGGAAGAGTCACCTCGATTAATTTTTTCTAATACTTTACTCAGTTAATTTTTTCTAATACTTAAAAAACCAAGGTGTATGAGACCAAACTTGATAAAGCGTAAAGTCTTAAATATTGTGTTTAACAGAGGCAATTTTAAATAATAATCAAAACACAAGCATCCGATATTTTAGAATTTTAACGACATATTATGAAAACGACAATTTTATTACCCGAAAAAAAAATCATATTTCATCATACAACAATTTATTGTCTTCTCTCATAATTATAACTAAACTAGAATTAAACTCTACTCAAAATGTGTTGCCCCTGTTCTGTTGCTCTGTATTGAAGTACATTAAAGTGCAAAAAGAAGATTTTAAAATCAGATCCGAGTAATTTATAGCCCTTGATATGCGATGCGGAAGGAACGAAACTTGGAAAGTAATATATTCATTTCGAAATTCATATTTCGGTGATCGCGGTCTCCCGCTCTTCACAAACTGGAGCTGTGCCTCGAGCATCGCACGAGATGTGGGAGTAATCTGACGAGAAGTCTGTTAATGTTTCCCTGGGCGGTCGTTACGCGGTGCTCTTATCGTCTACTGAGCCACTGATTGCTTCATTTCAGACAATTGCCTGTTTATATTCCGAAGACCGCAACCGCGATACTTACGTGCCGATAACGCGCGGTCGCCGCTTTCCTCTTCCTTTTTGGACGTCCTGTTCGTGGAAATTCTGGCGTGTTTTGTTATGATGACTCGTGTCGGATGTTTACGCAATTTATTACAACAAAAAATTGTATTCTGTTCTAATTTTAACATAAAGTAATAATTACCAATTCGTGGATTGAAAAAGTGAAGGCACTAAATATTGACTGATGAAAGGTGGGCAAAAGGGTGGCAGAAACTTGACTTGCTACTTGGTAAAGTCCGAGAATAATATAATATAGAAAATAATTCGGCCAGGGGTTTTATTTAAACCTCTGGTCAAAGCATGGAGTACACGTAATGATTTAATTAAAGTGTAAGCTATCAGTAGAAGGACCATCACCTGTTTTACCTAACAGCTAGAGAAAACAGTAATGACTATTTTCCATAGGTTATTAATCGCTGGTTTTATGACGTTATGTAATGTTTGAATGTCTTATTTTTCTGTTTAAATATTTAGTTGTTTTGTTCGTGAAAGTAAAAGCTGTGAAATGAAGCAAAAACTATGCAACATAACAAAGGTCTATTAAAAAATAAAACTTGAGAACAAAATGCTGCTAAATACAAATATAAATCAAAACGAAATAGGGCCGATTTTTCATATACAGTCTATTTTTATTTCCCGGGGGAAAGGCTCTGCGCATATCATCAGCCTTGTCCTTATTTTAAAGGTAATTAAATTCTCTTTTCAACGCATCTTAGTTCTTCAAATTTGATGCAGCTGTTTTTGAGGAAATAAGGGAAGAACTCTGTCACTTCAATCCCACTCAGGGAGAGCTTCAAACCTTAAAATAGAAGGGAATAAAAGTTCAAGGAGACAAATCGTTCAAATCGAATGATAGTGGGAAACGAAGCAGTGAAACTTGCTGTTTTGAGCCACGTCAATATGGATCCTAAATTAAGGACCAGGCAACTACTTTTAGTATGTGACATATCTCGTACGGGTATTAGCAGAATTTTAAAGACACATAAATTTCTCCCCTACAAAATTCATCTTGTACAACAATTAAATGAAGATTGCTTTGACAGACATTTGGAATTTTGCTAGATTATGAGTGAACGAATAATAAATAATCCGAATTTAGTGTTCAACATTTATTTTTCCGATCAGTGTGAGTAGCGGCTATTCAGGTGAAGTAGGTGAAGTGCTACTTCACCAGGAAAAATAAACAAGCAAACATCTAACTATATTTATTATATATCTCTTAAAATTTTAGTTTTTACGTTCATTTATTCACCTAACTGGTAAAAAATAAACTGTACATCTCGAATAAATATTTTACTTGACCGTTGGCGGCATGTCTTTTTAAAACTTTCAACTGAACTTTATTATAGCAACTATAACAGTGGCGCAAACCGCCCTGACTTTGCTGGAGGTGCTATGTTTAGTTTACGATTTTCCACTATGTTGCCATGACAACGCGTATCCGATGACGTCGAGCCCAGCGCCATACATCGCTCTCGGTGAATAGCAGGCGCAGTATACTACACCCACGTGTCGTTCAGTTTGCGGTGGTTGTTTACTTTTATTTTCGCAGATTTCGTTGCAACCGGTGAGTTCCTTTGCAGTTAACTTGACTGTTTTGTGTTATATTTATTTATGGTGTTGTTACGACTTCAAATTCGAAGTCACTAAATGTGATTGTTCAAGATTGGAATAAATTAAAAGACGTCTTTGAATTTATTACAAATTGTGACAAATCTGATAAAAAATCAATCAGCCTTGCGAAAGGATTTTTGAGAGACGAACGATTTTAAATTCACGTTTCTGGCATTAGTGTTTAATGACATTTTCTCAATCACGGACATACTATTTGACGTTCTCCAAAAAAAAAACGCTTGACATTCATTTTTACTTTTTTTTAATACCATGTTTTATAAAGCAAATTCTATTACAGAAATAAATCATTACAAACGTGAGCTTGCTAAGCTTTCACCTGAAGAAATTAGGGCTAAATATAGAACCCTTTTTTATGAAATATTGGACCATATTTTAATGGAAATGACACTAAGATTTCAAGACTGTGAAAAACTTACATTTTCATGTTTGGCAGGTTTTGCTAAGTTTTCCGGAAGAGATTAGGGCAACTCATCCATTTTATGAGTATGTTATAAATCTAGTCTAAATATTTTACCCCCTCTACATATAAAAAAATTTTGGGAAAAAAAGTTATTGCGATATTTTCTTGGTTCATTTGCACTTCACTTACGTTTCACCCGCGAGCCGCCATTGATGAGTGTTCGTTTTTTCTAA
>JAUTXW010002464.1:0-45300 GCA_030620095.1 Kuschelorhynchus macadamiae
AAAAAGCTAAAACATGGTACATAATATCTTTAGTACTTAAAAATCTAGGTTATTTACTAAAATTAAATAATAAAAACACCTCGGAATGAAAATAAGGTAAATTTAAGTACATTGAACGAAAAAAAAACACGTTTTAAAAAAGTTACATGACACCTTTACCCACTTGTCTCTTCAATTATTGATAGATTATGTATAATTACATTGTTGGCTATATTTATGCAACAAGGACGATATTTTACTTTAGATTTAATGTGTACATACTTTAAAATATGATAACTCAAGTTCTTTTTAAATATTTTGTTCCCCTTTAAACTCGAGGATTCATGTTATAGGAAGAGGTGGAAGTATTTTAAAATGGGATAGCGCTCTTTTCACATTGTTTGTCTTAGTATTGAGGAAAATTTCCCTCGCAACATTGTTTTTATTTCCCTCGTAAAAGGGAAGTATTGTAATCGTGAAAAAATCACCCTCCGAGATTTTTGTTCGCGGCATGCCTAAAAAAGCTCTTTATGACCCGAATGACTTCAAATTTTGATCAAAAATTCAGGGTCATATGGGGATGTTCTGGTAATATTTTGGTAAAAATCCAATATGGCGAAAGAAACAAAACGGCAGCTTAGTCAAATGTTAAAAAAAATATTATTATAAAACAAATTATACAATTTTTCTCAAATCTTGCAAAAACATTAAGTATTATATCGGAATCAACAGGTAAGAGCTTTGGTACGAATCCAAGATAGTAGAACAGAATGGCGGAATGGAATATTTATAAATTCAGTCTGAAAAACTTCTTAAAAGTTGATTTTAGGTGTGTGCCATAAGAAACGGTGGCATAGGGGCTAACTAGTAAAATTATGGTATTAATTTAAGATCGACAAACAAAATGGCGGCTAAATAAAATGTTTGTTATCGTGAAAAAAAATCACCCCATTAAGTTTTACATATCTTCACATTTTAGGGCCCCCAGATGCCAAAAAATATTTTTTATCAATTGCGTCGGTCCGTCTGTTGGTGTGTCTGTCATTTCGCGGCATAGCTTAAAAAGTAGTTACCCTATCGACTTGAAATTTTGACAAAAGATTAAGAGTCATAATATGGTTATCATCTGGTAATATTTTGGTAAAAATCCAATATGGCGGAAAACCAGCCATACAACTTACTAATTTCAATTTTTGTGCAAAATTGTATAGAGATAAACTGGTAAAGTCGTAGTACGAATTTAAGATGGCGAAAAAAATGGCGGCCATATGAAATTTTTAAAAAATTAACGTAAGAAGATCTTGATCAATTGATTCTAAATTTTGCAGAAGAATTAAGTGTAAATATGAGATAAACTGGTACAATTCAACATGACAAAATGGCGGCATGTGACAATGTAAAAACTACTTACTGAATTTATTTTAAATTATGCTCTAAAGTCAAGTGTGGCATAGGTAGAAAGAAACTGGTAAAATATTGGTAAGAATCCAATATGATGGAACCAAGTGGTGCCCAATAAAAATGTTTGAAAAGACAGTATATATAACAAATACATTCTGCGACTATGAACTGAATTAAATTGGGTCACACTTCACTGTTCCTAACAAATGGAAAACAAATCATAACGGGTAAAGTTCCGGGTAAAGGAAATTTACTGATTTTTTTTCTATTTTCTTACTTTTTTTGGTATGGCGCACAGGGACTCAAAAGAAGCAGACAGAAGAAGAGGTCAACTTTTTTTATTCAAAATAAAAACATCTTGTCTAATTGGTTGTCTTGAACGCAAAATTCGAAACAATTTTCCCTGTTTAAAAAACACTGTGGCATGCAGCTATAGCGACTAATAAAAATGTAATTCCTATGGGGAGAATAATTTTGGTATAATTTATATTTGAATATAACAATACTGACGTAACATGTAAGTACAAATAAAAAAATCATGTTCCGCCTCTGTTGAAGTCTATTTTTAAAATGCACCCCCATCCCCAGCCATAATAAAATTATTATCGAAAAGGTCCTTGAATAGTCTATTTAGTAAAACTTTCAGTGGAGTCTAGACATTCTTTACTGTTTGGCTTAATATTATGCCGTAGTACTGCTCCACGTATGATCCCAGTTTACGGTTTGAAAATGTGTCGGCAAACAAAAATAATCCTTTTACGAGTGCCGTTAACAGTTTAGGTGAAATCATATGCAAAGTATATTTGGCAATCTGATTATTGTGCTGTCCCAAATGTGTTGAGTGTAAATGAACGCAGATGGCTTTAACGCATTGAGCCTATTATGTGAAGTGTTTAGTATATGGGATGGTATTACTGTCGACCACAGTTATATGTATGTATATATATGAGTTCAAAAGCTATAAGGGTGCTCATACAACGTTGTTGCTAGAAAGAAGCTCCTGAGAAGGCAAGTTTGAAGCCCAAATTATGGGTTCGTTATGTGGATGACATAATTATTATATAGCAACATGGCCATACAGAGTTCGAAAATTTTCTGACTCACGTAAATTCAATGCATCCCAGAATACAATTTATTCTAGAGTTAGAAGAAAACAACAAACTTCCATTTTTAGATGTTCTAGTGACAAAATTGTATAACAGACATTTCGAGTACACCGTATACAGAAAAACCAACACATACCGACAGATATTTAAATGCAAGGTCACATCATCACCCAGCACAAACTCAAGCTGTGGCCAATACCCTAATATCCAGATCCGTGCGATTAACTGAAACACACACGAGAAAAAACGAACTTAATATAATATCTAACACTTTAAAGGAGAATGGCTACACAAATCGCATTATAGGGAAAGCTATTAATGCACAGAGCTCCCGAAGAACGAACGAAGGCAACAAGTAGTCTTGACATATGTATGTATGAGATATTTCGCCTTTGATTTTAAGGCTTTTTCATTTAATTGTAGCTATGAATTTTGTTTTAAAAAAACAACTACTGAAAATACAGATAAAACTAGACATTCAGTTAGAACGAAAAAACAATATTACATATTAAAATAGCACTAATTATTAAAATTTGACAGACACTCACCTTTGAAGCAAACATTTGCCTCAATTTTACTGGCCTCGTATTTCTCGAGGTATCCGGGAACACATTGATACAGTCGAATTTATAGCATACTGAATATAATATAAGAGAACAATCATTTTGGAAAAATAAAACCCAATATAGTTTTCATTTTCTCTATTTCGCCTCTGTTTTGATAATCTCAACCACTGATATGTTCCTCACATTCGTCGGTGGTGGTATTTTTCATTGCATATTACGGCACTAAAAAATAATACTTATATAAACAAAATGCCATTTGAGATACTTGTCCTAAACTGGTGTGAACCGTTTGGATTTAGGTGTTTTTTTTTGCTTTATCAAGTGTAATAGAATAATAAATATCCAGGTGAAAAAACTTACTTGGGAGATAATGATATTAAAAAATAAAAGGATTTAATTAAATCCAATATTACTTTGACTGTAGCTTGGTACTAGAACACCCAAAGTAAGACTCTGATTGTAGTATAAATATCCATATACTCTTTTCAACTTTTGATTAATTGTTTTTATAAATAGAGTATTACTGTAAAATCTCTATTAAAATACTTAATTTAGAAAGAACTAAAAGTCAGAAGTATATACCTCGCCCTCCATCATCAACACTCTATAGCATCTGTATATTTAGTTTAAATATGAGAAACTGTAAATCGGTAATTTTAGTAAATATTTTTAAATTATTAGGTCTCCAAAAAATGTGCAACATATTTTTTTTAAATTATTAGTTTTTAATAGGGCATTTTTTTAATCCCACAAGGTATTTTATTATAGTTTTATAACATGATTTACAATTAATTTTTAACTGCATATTTTTTATTCGTATTACTCTAAAGAATTTACTCAACGCTTTTTTCATTTTTCACCATTTTTTGAGTCGTCATACACACATTTAACACTTTTGCTAAAATAAAATATATTGATGTATGTAGCTACATTATGTCTACAGTTAGTAGATAAATAGTCCTAAATAATAAAACTTAAGTAGTATATAATAATAATATGCAACAATAAAAATTATAAGGGTTAACCCTAATAGAGCACTCTAACAGTGAGCTTCTCCTCTTTCTAGGTTCACTTTGTAAATAGGTGTTATTAGTTTTTGATAATTATTAGTACTGTACAAAACCAAAAATAAAGACATTCATTATTATTATTATTGACCTTAAGGGAAAAGTTAACAATCATAAACTGTATTAATCTAAGAATGCATTGTTACCATATTTTGCGACCTTGACGGGTAAATAAATGAAATATTTAAAATAAAACAAAAATTACCTAAAACGTCATGTAACGATTTTACCGTAGGATCTTTGAATTTTCTACATTAAAAATATTATAGTGAGTGCAAAATTGGCAAAAGCAGAAATAAATACTTCTAACAGTAAAACTATGGATTATATTGTGTGATAATTTATACTTTTATAAAGGGTGGCTCGAAATTAGCGCCCCATAGGTTAATAGAAAATAAAACTCATTAAAATAAGAATTTTTGTATAAAAATATATCGGTCGAGAGTTTCAGAGAGTACTTACAATACATGTTTATTAAGACTCTGTGAATTTTTTTGGAGTCACCACCATTTTTATTTTTATACATTTTCTGTATAACAACATTTTCCTAATTTAGTAACTGTCTTGTATTTGCCACTTTGCTTGAAAACTTTTCTGTCCTCTTATATTTGGGAGTTATTGACCAAAATATCTCTAAAAAACATTGCAAACTCATGGGAAAAATTGTATGTTTATTCTAGGTCGCTTTTGTTAAATTTGTCACTTATTGGTAAACATTATGTCAAATAATCCTTTTATTACATAATATGCGTAAGGTAAAAAAAAACTAGTCAAAAAGTTCTCTTAATTCACACTGATTTCTAAAAATATATTTCTTATTTAAACAAGTTCTATTTGCTCCTAACATATGTCATGCACACAAAAATACATTATTGCTAATAAAATATATTTTAATTGTTCTCTCATCACGAAAATGCAAACTTTTCTGAAGCTAAAATATTATATCTTCTGCCATATTCTCTCCAACTTCTTTCTCCTTAGACTTTTGCCAAAGGCACTTTTACAGGCAAAATATCATGGAAAAGTTTTTTGGTTTAATGATGGCGATGGAAGAAGTGTAAAACTTTAACACTATAAAGAAAACTCCCTTTTCTGATTGCTCTTCTCCTTCTGGTTCTCCCTTCATCTTGACTGATGCTGATCTCCGGATCTTCAGCTTTATGGCAAGCACTGTCTAGAGTAGCTAAAAACAATAGAAGAATTGAAGTTAAGACATAATTAAATATTTTCTAGTGTATTTAGAGATTAGGTAAGGAATAGAAAAAACTTCATGAAGTTTTTTACATATTAAAATTTAAAACTAAAATTTCAACGCTACAAAAATGTAAACCAAATGAATGTGACTGTTAAAGAAATGTAATTTTTTGAAACAAAATATGTTGTATATTATTGACTTTCTTTATTTTCGTTATAATTAAATTCAGATAAATAAATCTTAGAGTTAATGAAAAGTGTTGTAACTTTCTTTTATGTAGTGAGTAGTCAAATCAAATTGTATAGGACAATTTTCTTTTCTTATGATGCGACTCTACACTGTATGCGAAGGATGTCTACAATTCTGTAATTTTCTTTCAAATCAACAAAATATGTTTAAACGAACTAAATAAATCCCATGTCCATGATTTGTGACATCGACAGAAATATGAACTAGGTTATGAAGATTGTATGTGACACCAAAATGAAATGCAAATGTCATTTGCATACCAAATATTGTTTGAATTCTGGTTTTTATTACATAATACACGTGTAGCTACTGATAAAGTTCTGACTTGCAATATTTTAATTAATTTTAAGAATTTCAGGGCCAACATGAAGAAAAACCAATGTAAATTCGTTGAGATTCTGGTTGTGTCCTATTTTGAAACGAGAGGCGTTGATTTGTGACGTCATCGCCCGTGGTATTGTTGATTATTGCAATAGTTTGTGCTTTTTTGGATCTGTAAATATTTGAATAATTGTTACAATTATTTTTATTTAGTTACGATGTTTTATTGTATTTTTTCGAAATAAATAGGTACCTACCTAACGCCGTTTTGACCCAGTCAAATGACAAGCAGAATAATATTCTGGATAAAGTGCAACCTCAAACAGCAGAATGTCTCTGCAATTTATCATTGGATTACTACTACTTACTATTTAGTTGGTCACTTAGTATTTTCTGGAATAAAATATAAGAAATCACAACCTTTTAAACCACAAAATCTCGAGGATATTGTAGCTCCCCTTTGCTTATGTTAGTTATGAGACTAAAATTATCATCGACAATAGTCAACAAGGTCTTTATCGCATATCAAAGAAGTTTTGCAATAATTGGATTTTAGGCTCTTTAAAGTAATGGGCCTACAATAGCCTCCTAGATAAGTAATCACGGGCATTTCGGGTTTTAAGTTGCCAATATCAGATTTTTCAATAAAGATATTTTTAATATTTCGTCAATTTCATTAGAGCAGTCTTCAACACTGCTCTGTTCGTACTGGACTCATAGAATTTCTCTATAGATAAGTCCCCAAATTTACGAGATTTTAGTGTCAGTATTGATTGAATCCGAAGTCTTTTTTCAGACTTGTAAAGTTGTCTAATTGAGATATGGTAATCTCCCACCGCCAACTGTCTGTACTTTCCAAAGCGATTTTCTAAGGGATCAGTTTGAAATTTTCCTAGTAAAACATAATTTAAGTTTAATTCATCAAAACAATATTTAACTATTTCTAGCATATCATAAATTGTTAATCCGGTATAAGGCTTTAGTTTGACATGTCACTTTTTTTAAAATTCTGCCGACTTCCAGGTATCTCATACTCAGCAGCAATTTCAGATGCAAGTTTTACATTTGGGCTCTTCTAAGCTAGACGGATATAGAGATTTAAATTCAAAGAATAGCCAAATTTTGCTTGCACATCTTGCAAAAATACCGAATATATAAGTGTCTGATAAGGTTTTGAGTTTAGCCAGTTATTGAAAATGCATTTTAAATGGTGCACAGAATCAAAACGAATAGAATAATAGCCTTTTGAGATCGACGGGATGTGGATACACTATATTAAGTTCTTTTTTTGGGGAAAAATTAGGCATTGCTTTTCCATTAATTAAATTGTTGTCACTGAGTACATAAAAGACTGTATATCCTGTAGCCTCTAAACGAGTAATTATCGTTTTGATAAAATAGAAAAACAACTTCTCAAACATCTGAACTTATACTTGTAATCATGAACGCATATGCAGTTGTTGCTTATGATTCATTGTTCACTGATGCCATAACCAATTTTCACCCTTATAATCAAGATAAGGATCAATATGAATTTCATCCATTAACAGAGAAACATATTTGTTTTGGTCATTTAAATATTTAAAAATATTGAATACTCTTGGCCGTTACGTGATGAAAATCCATGATAAATTTTTTTTTTACTTTATAAAAACAACTTAAGTTTTGATTTTCACTTATATATTTGTTGGCAACATGACATGTTTCGCATATACAATAGCTTCTTCAGATGTTAAGGTATAACTAAAATACTACAATGCCAAGATGTAAAAGGTAAACAATAGGTAACAAATATAGGGAAAAACCCAAAGACAGTGGTGTTACAATAAATGAAAAAGCTTAAAAATTATGTGGGTTATATATCTACGACAAAAGGACGGTTCAGTGAAATAAATTTAACAAAGGAGAGTTATTTAATTCTAATTGGTCATTTAGCAAATTACCTGATAATTTTAATTTGTTTATTTCTAGAAATTCAAGCATGTTAAGTTTTATGCCCTTATTTTCGATATGTAGAATTTCAAAATTATTATTAAATGAATGATGTTCAAGTAAAAGATGATTTGCAAAAGTTGAAATCTGATTCAACCTTTCAGGATCTCGGTCATAATGGGGGTGATTGTTTTGTACGATTTCTAAAGAAAGAACATTCATCGAACAATCAACGCTATCAATTAAATTTCGTAATTCGTCCAAACTACTTGACAAAAAGGGCGTTTTCTGTTTATCAATTTCTACACTTACTGGTTGTCCATATAAATATGTACTTATTTCTAAATCGGTATTTATTTTGACAACCCACGTAATTGTAGGCCCAGGAGTATGTTCAATCTAAAGAGAGTCTTAGAAATTTTTTCGTCAATCATAAACTACCCTTCCCTTAAATTAAATGTCTTAAATAAATTACAGAACCCTTCAAAAGGATTATAATTTATGCACTGTTTATGCTTTAACATTTCGCACTTGCTTTTGTCAATATCCTGCTGAAATCGAATTTCGTCTAGTTCCCTAAGCTTTTCTTCCCTGTTTTTTCGATTCGTTATAGTTTTCGATAAGGATTATGAACAATTAAGAAATTTATTTGGTACGCTGTGTTCTTTCAGTCTCGTTATATTTAAGTTTACAGAAACGATCTCACTCGTATTGGAGTCCTGCTGAGATATTTGCCAAATAAAACCTTCTTTTTCAAAATGACACTCACACATTCGGCTGCTATCACTAAGAACAAATTCCTCGCGATGAATGGCACTTTGCCATTTTAATCGGCGTTCTTCAGTTTTTGGAAAACGAAACACTCGCACTGTCGGACAGGTCGGGTAATTACCCTTACAACCGGATACACAACATCTGTAGGGTATTTTGAAAGAATATAAAACACTTATAAACGAATCAAAAACCGATACTTTTCCCTAAATAAAACAAAATCAATAATATCGAGTTTATTGACACGAACGTCTATTATCCCGTTTATTACTTAGAACAAACAACAGTAGTCATCAGTGTTGCTACAGCCACAGTGATTTGATTTAAAGTAATAGATTGGTTAGTAAAAAGGTAATAGATTTTCAAAAATACTAACCGATCATAGTTTGCTTAAAATTTATTTGTGCTAAAATCTAATTTTTTAATGTTGTGCTTATCTTTACTTACGCTAAAACTTGGAACAGGTAGAGCCGACAAAGTTTACCTGGCTTAACTTGGCCCCTAGTTACAAATTATATGGTAAATAATACACCCAAAATTTAAAAACAGCCTTACGCCCGTTTAACGTTGCTTTCTGAATAACGATTTTTCGAGCGATTTCTGTAACGATTCGTAAGAAAAATCAGCATGAACAATATCCCAATGGAATACTGCTGAAATTATTTTAGCCATGAATTAATAATGAATTTGAGGTATTTATAAACTTTTTACGAAAAAAAATTGTTTTCTCAAGTTTCTTAAAATCAGAGTTTTGGTCTAGTTTCACAACGTTGTTTCAACCTAAGCTAAAAGTGGCTGAAGGCGAAAGTGAATCGACAACTACCGATATTAGACGAACGGCAAACAATGGACGTATGACCACGGAACGTGACATCACTAGAAAATTTCATCTGAGCACCCTGTAGGAGCTGCTGGTTAGAATGGATGGGCGATTCCAAAGGCTTCAGTAAAAAATTTCAAATGATTGATAGTCAAAATAACACAGTTTCAGTTGGCCTAGAACTAGTTCTTTTCATCCCTACCCTAATACATGCAGGCATGTTCTACAGTCGGCAGTTGTCCTGTTATAACTTTGAAGTACACGTGCCTGATACACATTATGCTTTTATGTGTTTGTGGGACGAGTCTGTTACCGGAAGAGATAGAAGTGAGATTTTGTCTTGACTGCTAAAATTCATTTTCCATTGAAATTTTACTAAAAGATAAAAATTTGTTATCTGGGTGGAGTTTCCAGTAAAAATAAGTTTATTCATATCATATAAAAAAACCAATTGCAACTATTAATTTAATTCAGCTCTGTGAGCTGCTACAAATGATGCCTGATTTATACTAAAGGTGAAGGCATGAATCTCAAATATAATTAAAAAAAATTAACTAATATAGCAACTATAATGACCATCAAAAATTTAATTTGCAATCTATCGGTAATTTTTTTTGCATCCCCCTTGTTCGGAAATTCAAAAAGAAATTTATTATAAAAATTAGCCCCAGTCCCCATACAAAAAAAAATTGTTATATGAGTAAAAGTTAATTTCCATATATGACCAAAAATTACCAAGTCACGTAATATAAAATCAAAAGTATTCAAAAGGAATATACACTTTTCATAATAGATGAAATTGAATTACCTATTCAATAGGGTTTAGTTCGCCCCGGACAGGAAGACTTCTTCAGAACGTGGCAGGAAAATGGCGGCCTGGTTCAACTTCAGCTTCAAAAATCCTCTCTCAGAGAAATTACTTGGAGGTTACAAAATACAATAAAATTCACAAATAGAAAACCCCAAGTAAATTTTTACGAAACTGAGGAGAAATCCCACTAACGGATTTCCAAGAAAAACTTGGATTTTATTTTCCCCAGTTCGCGCTGAAGACTTTTCGATGTTACAGGAGACCAGAAAAGTGAAGTGAGAAAGTAGTTCCTTCCTGGAACCAGCTCCGTTCTACCTTCTAGAATTTACTCAACTGGGATACCCAACTATCATTGGTTAGATTGCCCCAGGTGACATCAGTGTTGTCAAGAGGAACTCGGAATGATTTAAAATAGGGATTGCAGGGCAAGAAAAACGATCACTGATTGGTTTATAATTCAAACGGCAACCAATTGAGAATAAACTTAACAGTTGGGATCTTAGCATGGGCCTACTGAATGGGGGCATATCGGATGCAGCGAGTAACAGAGCATAGGAAGTGACACGTCCCATAACCCTAAATTATACTGTGAACTAGGCAAAACCAATAGTAAGCAAAAATCTATCTTCCAGCTTCCAAAACTTAGATAATTAGAATAATAGTTGAAAAGGCTATGCCGAAAAATCAACTTGCAACTAAAACAGAGAACAAAGCTATGGAGAATTGATTTCAAATGGGGAAGTGGAGAAACCCTGACAACAAAAAGGTACCTAGGCTTGATTTAAATTAGATTTCAATCACAACAATACAATATAAATAAATTTGTTATTTTACCATTAAAAGAGATTTATTCATAATGAAATATTTTAGGCAATTCACAGAAGACAAAAAATGGTCGAGTAATAATTCAGGACATAAAAGGGTCTAAATACTCATGCAATGAGGAGAAAATGATTGAAAAAGAAATATTTAAGGAAGTAATTTGGTTTTCCAAACGCTACACACAACCGATTTAGTTATACCAATATGCAACTGCTACCTAATCTAAGAAAAAAAAAAGTATGAATATTGATTTTAAATCCAGAAATTTTATGTGTTTATAAGCCAAAGTTAAGTGAAAGAATTTGTACTAATATTACCCTTATGTGTTAGATATCCAGGGCTAAAAGGGAATACAATTAACATAAATTTAAAATAAAGTAACAAGCACGTATTGGCCTAAAAACATTCTTATATGTATCTAAAATAGAACTATTTATCAAAGTAACCGTGCTTCATAAACATAAATTCCTACATGAGTATTAATACAAAATATGGACGTTACATGCAAAAAAAAATTCGGTGCATTAATGCCAGTATTTTATTATTTACAGGACCAGAAAAGAAACGTTTGGACTCAAAAATAGAGGTTTGAAGTCGAAAATGCAGCATCCTGACAAGATTATCGAAAGTCCAAAACTTGCATAAACGAGGCAAAACAGGTTTTCAAGACTGCTAAAATTAAATTCTTATTTACTCTGTAATATTAAGAAATAAATATCTTTAGATGTTATTTGGGTTTTCGTGTTTTAAATAATTATAATTTTAATCGATGAATGATATTGTATGGATATAGGTATCGCCATCCAAGTAACAACATTTGAACTTGCAGTAAAACGTTTCTTTAGAACGGGGTCGTGAACTACTTTAGTTTAAGAATACTGATAGTTGTTGATAATAGGTGGCGCTATACATACCGATCAAGATAAAGATTAAACTATATAACAAAATTAGAGTGTAACAATATATATACAAGATTGTTCAAAAGAAACGCTCAAAATCTATATCATCTGTATGAGTCATTTTCACAAAAACGCTGGAACACGTGAAGTTGTTTAAATGGTTATTCGCCTTTTTGTAATATTTTTAGCCCCCTCCCTGCAACTCCTTAATTTAAAGGCACCCCAACTTTTTTTTTAATAAAATGGTAGCCTAGGTCATGTGGAGTCTTTATAAGAAGGTCTTCTAAAACTGATTCTGATATAATCAAAAAATCAGGGGTCTGCTCATTTTGTTACAGTAAAACGAGTCCACATAAGTTTTTTAATTAAAATTAATATTCGAGGGGGATCCTTAGCACTTACCTGATACGGCTAGTGTAAGAAATGCTGAAAGTGATTTCCAGTTTCTACTTGACATGCACCGAATTTGTGGTAAATACTATCAACCGCACTTCGAATACTTTCGGCTGGTAAAATAGTAACCGCCATCTGTATTCTGGCTTGTAGGTCCTCAACGCTGTTTGGTCTATTTTTAAACACTCCCTCTTTTAATTATCCTCATAATAAGAAATCCAATGGTGTAAGGTCCGGACACCTTGGTGGACATTTAATGGGACTCCGTCGACCTATCCAGCGATTTGAAAAAATTTCGGACAAGTGCCTTCGATTATTTATAACAAAATGAGGTGGTGCGTCATCTTGTTGAAACTATGTTCTTGGGAAATATCTGGACCACCCTCGTTAGGAAACATTAGTGCTAATGCAGGTATTAAATAGAATGAGAGGAAATCTAACAAACAACGCTCAGCACTCAGATTTTCTTTAAAGAAATATGGTCCTAAAATTCGGTTATTTATTATGCCAGCGCACATATTGACCTTTTGGGATGTTGTCTATGTCCCTCATGTATCCACTGTACAATTTGATCAGACCAGAATCGATAATTATGTCTATTAATCAATCCATTTAAATAAAATGTAGCCTCATCGGAGAAGCTAATATCTTGAAAAAAAAAATGTTATTTTCATCATATCCTCCTATAATTTCTTCACTGAATTGTAGTCTCCTATCCTAGTCATCTTCAAGAAGTTCCTGTACAATATGCACTTTACACGGGCGATACTTCTGGCTCTTTAATAATCGCTGTACTGACATCGTTATTTAGCGCTATGGTATTAGTATAGGTAAATACCTAACTGTCCCATGCTCTACAGATTTGTAAAATATCCTACCCAAACTTGACCGCGTAATTATATTCTCGGGATACTTTTTATTGAACAACACACAAATCCCATCCTGGCAACATTGTCTCCACAATCCAACAACATTGTCTCCACAATCCAACAATATCAAAATTTTAATACGGTGCCTAAATTAATATTCTAAAGGTTAATTAAATTATTTTATTTAAAATAAGATTTTTGATAGTTACTTTTGTATTGCCTTTAGGGTATAATTTATTTTGGAGATTGTACTCAAGCACTAAAAGTATTTTTATTTTTTAGAATAGTTAGATTTTTTAAATGGGTTTTTTAGATAGAATTTAGATAGAATACTGCAGAAGAGCCTATATTGTTTTGCATTTTTAAATGAATCAACATCAACTCTGTAACTTAAACTTTAAAAGTAACTAGCAAAAATCTTATTTTAAATAAAATAATTTAATTAACCTTTAGAATATTAATTTAATGTTAATATACCAGCATTATATTTCTAAAGTTTACGAAATTTTAAAAAAATGTGTTAACTTTTTTTGTCTGTTAGTAGTTATGAAAAATATCAATGTTAAACTTTAAAATAGTACCCATCAGAAAGTTACATACGGAAAAACTTTGATACCTTTACAACATTACCTATATGAATCTGATGAACTTTCTAACGCGAAGATCGATTTTTCTTCCAAATTAAGAAAAGTGGGCTAAAAACAAAATTTGAAACTTTCGTTATCTTCCGAATCCAATTTTGAGTTCTACAAAATCAAAATGCCCCTCTCCCTACTAATTTTTGACCCGGACATTTTTGCTTGCAAAAATTGGGGATGGCCAATGGCAAACGGTCAACTACTTTTTGACTTTCAAAATGGTGGGGACGGGTGCCATCTTGGAGAAAAAAATTTAATGGAAAGAGGGGTCTTCTGATATCTCATTTTAATGGACTTATCCAATACTTTACGATTCCAGAATAGTACGTTTATATTCACATCGAAAACAAAATTGCAGCCTCTTAAAAAGTGACATTTTGGCACTTGTCACCCAACAAAATAAAATAATTTCGTACGAAAATGAGGTTAGGTTCACGGTCTTATAACTTAGATCTTAGAACGAATTTATTTTGTCAAACGCAATTTTATCCTATAAGGCATTTATAAAACAAAAAATCTTATAATATAGCATCATGTTTCATACAATAGCGGAGTTCAACGCAATAAAATATTTATTATACGACATTATATAGTTCTTATAAAATAATATTTTTGTTATTGTATAAACTTGCTTATAAAGTATTATATCATTTTAAAAGAAATTATCGTATTATGCGTTGTAGGATATATTGTAAGAAAAACTGTAAAATCAATCATTTAATACAACAATGTTCTGTAGAAAATAAAATGATGGCAATAAAACGCTTAATAAAACCAACCAGTTCTTAAATTCATTCTTTTGGGATTCCATTTTGCTAGTTGGCTTATATGACATAAGAATCCGTTAAAGGAAATAACGATATCGCTTACACCTATAATCAGTACAAACAAGCAGATGTGATTTAAGCATTCAAATTCAAATTTAAATTCAAATTCGAAATTCGAATTCAAATTCAAATTCAAATTCAAATTCAAATTCAAATTCAAATTCAAATTCAAATTCAAATTCAAATTCAAATTCAAATTCAAATTCAAATTCAAATTCAAATTCAAATTCAAATTCAAATTCAAATTCAAATTCAAATTCAAATTCCAATTCCAATTCCAATTCCAATTCAAATTCAAATTCAAATTCGAATTCCAACTTCAACTTAAATTTAAATTTAAATTCAAAATCAAATTGAAATTGAAATTGAAATTGAAATTGAAATTGAAATTGAAATTGAAATTGAAATTGAAATTGAAATTGAAATTGAAATTGAAATTGAAATTGAAATTGAAATTGAAATTGAAATTGAAATTGAAATTGAAATTGAAATTCAAATGCAAATTCAAATTCAAATTCAAATTCAAATTCAAATTCAAATTCAAAGTCAAATTCAAATTCAAATTCAAATTCAAATTCAAATTTAAATTCAAACTCATTTTATTACCAACCAATTTATAAAAAATCACAATAGCAAGAAAACATAATAATAATTAAAATATGGTGGTAATGGGGGCTGCACCCCGATTTCATAACCGGTAGCACAGCGTACGTAGCACGCATGTATGGTGTAGACCGTTAAAATGAACAAACTGTAATTAAAATTCAGAGCTTATACAGTCTACCTACGTAATTCTCGTTTTCAATTTACTAATTGTTAATTGAGCAGAGACGCAATCCGAAGCAGCGCAGAGAGGCAGAAAGAGGTCGAAGAAAAAACAAGAGAGCAGATAAATAAAATACCCAAAAAAAACATAACTATAATATTAAACACGCTGCATATTTAGCAGATTTATATAATTAGAAAATTTTTAAATTGATAATTCGTTCACAAAGTTTGACAAAGCATTCCACAATCTAATTCCAACATAAGAAAATGATTTTTGGAACCCGGCTGTTTTGTGCTGTGGACTATAAAACGGTTTACATGTCTTGTATTATGAAAGTGAGACAAGTGGCGAATAAAACATTTAAATATAGGGGTTGTCAAGTTTTCAAGACCTTATAAATAAGATTGTACATGTGATATTTTCTACCATTTTTCATATTTAGGATAACATTTTCATTCAAGTATGGCGTAATATGATTTCTGTATTGTATAAAAATAAAATCGCATACAACTATGCGTGATGAAAGATTCGAGTCGAAAGTTACACCTAAAATCTCTGCCTCTTTGACGACCAGAAGATAAGTGTTATTTATTTTTATTTTAAAATTATGAGTAACGTTTCTGATAGAATTTTTGTTGTTTCCAGAAAAAAATATATTGCATTTGGAAGCATTCAATTTTAAATTATGATCTCTTGCAGAATCGTTCATATTTTTGATGTCATCACTATTAAACTGTTCCTGAGATTGCTCTACTTGAGTTATAGGAATAAGCATGTATATCTGATAATCATCTGCGTATTGTTGTAATTTGGATTTATTTATGCAATTATTCATATCCGCAACATACAGAGAAAATAGCAAGGTACCCAATATAGAACCCAGGGGGACACCGGTTGTTAGAGGCAGATATCCCGACTTATTTATATAACCATTTGTATTTAATGATACACAGTGAGATCTATTTGAGAGATAAGAACCCAAGAAGTTTGTAGATTTCTTTGAGAATCCAAAGTATAGCAATTTAGCCAACAGCATATCGTGATTGATAGTATCAAAGGCTTTGCTAAAATCAAGTATGGCCATACAGGTAATATGCTTGAATCTTCATTTAGTCGTATACTATTAACCATTTCAATCACGCTAGTTGTTGTACTAAAAGTTTTACGAAATCCGAATTGACAGCTTGGTGCAATATTGAAAGCGTTTACAAAATTAGTTATTTGTTGACAAACATGATTTTCACATTCCCAAGTTATTGTGCATCAAACTTCTTTTTACATACTGACATCCATACAGATAATTACAATAATTTCCTTATAATCCATATATTGTAACAATAATACTTTATATGGACTGTTTTAAGGGGAAGGGAATTAAATTATGGCATGGAATTATAACACTTCTTATAATATTATTTAACAGTTTGTATTCCTTATGCTAACTTAAGGAAAAATGCTTGTAAACTTTTATTAATAGGCTTCGACAATCTAATTATTCCAAATTAATAGACATATGACTAGTAATAACATGTTTTGCTATTATATTTTCATATGCTCTTGGCTCAAGATATTGCTTCATTGCTGCCTACTGCTCCTCAGTAAATATCTTTTTGACGTTACTTATTAATATGTTAAAAACATCTTTCCGATCTATTGCTTACTAATTACAACATTTTTACGGTGTTTTTGTATTAATTTTATCTGGGAAACCTAGCATAAACAAGTTAGTATAACTATATGCATCTTAATAAAAAGGTGGTTTAATAGTAATAATTTATACATATCATTAAGTATAATTTTAACTGTAATAAGTGCTCGATTAAAGTGCTCAAGATGTTGCTTCATTGCTGCCTACTGATCCTCAGTAAATATCTTTTTGACGTTACTTATTAATATGTTAAAAACATCTTTCCGATCTATTGCTTACTAATTACAACATTTTTACGGTGTTTTTGTATTAATTTTATCTGGGAAACCTAGCATAAACAAGTTAGTATAACTATATGCATCTTAATAAAAAGGTCGTTTAATAGTAATAATTTATACATATCATTAAGTATAATTTTAACTGTAATAAGTGCTCGATTAAAATCGATGAAGTAATTTAGATTTAAATTTTCTTCCTCAAGAAAAACTTAAGTTAGACTTTGCAGTTTTAGTTTTAAATGTTTACTTAACATGCTGTCAGAAATATATATTCTTGTTATCTGTGTTGTTTGTGCAAAAGCCCAATACAAAAATAATGTTTGTTCTACCTTTGACGCATATATGCAAAACATGAGTAGGAATCCTAATTGTTGGTACGACTCTGATGTAACTGGAACTCCGGTAAGCCTTCCCTAGACATTGGCGATATACAGGTACCACAAAATAGTGGCTCGTCCATATAGCTTGTTTTGTTTTTATTTAAAATATTATAATGAAATTTTTATTTGTTTAAATGGTGAAATGCTACAGACTTCATTTCTTCTAGCCAGGAGCATGCGGTAATTACGAGATAACCATATGATAAATGTAAAAACTTCAAATTAGTTTTAATAATGAACAACTAGTATAAAACTAAAAAAAAAGTATTAGTAAATAGCTCTACTTTTTATAGCTCTAGTAATAAGGTATTGCAGAAAATTAAATTTATTACATTTTAGACTATTATATTATTTAAGTTAGAGTCTAGATTTACGTAAAAAGTGTTAATTCTTAAATTTCCCACGATAATATATATCATTCTATATAAAAATTAGACAATGCAAATCCTTTTAACTCATAGCTTAAATTATACAATAATCTATTGAAGGCAAAAAAAATGCTTTATAAGAAATCCTCAGATTCAGTTTTGAAAATATTATCAACATTTTAAGTCCTAGCCATTGCCCAAAAGTTTATTAAATTTTTAAATAAGATAAACATGCCTATTCTATTTTGGTCTACTTTGATTGGACTGAAAAAACTCAGTTCTTACTTTCTTACGTTATTAAGTATTGTAATCGGGAACAAATCACTCACCGAGATTTTTTTCTATCTTTACTTTTCAAGGTAAATATAAACTACTTATCCAATTTACCTCAAATTTTGCACAAAAATCAAATATTACGTAGAAGTCAACCGATAAAATTTTAAAAACTCGAGATAGCAAAACAAAATGGTGGTTTTAATTAGATTGATTTCAAATTTTGTGCATGAATTAATTGTGGCATATAGAGATGAACTGGCAAAATTGTGGTACGAATTAAAGATAGCGGAACAAAATGGCGGCCAACAAAATTTTTCCAGATTTTACACATCGTTTTAGCGTCTCCAGATGCCAAAAATATGCTTTCTCAGTTTCATCGGCCTGTCTGTCAGTCTCAGCATAGCTAAAAAATTACTTACTCGATTGACCTCAAATTTTGGTGAAAAACTAAGGAGGGTCATATGGGGATAACTTAATAATTTTTTGGTAAAAATCCAATATGGCGAAACCAAATGGCGGCCTAGTAGAATGTAAAAAAACTACTATCTGGTAAAAAACTAAATATTCAATTTACCTCAAATTTTGCACAAGAATCAGGTGTTTCATAGGAATGAATATGTGACACTGTGCTACGAATTGAAGCTAGCAAAACAAAATTGGGGTCTAATAAAATGTTTTTAAAAATCAGCCAGAAAAACTAATTAAACAAGCGTTAAGTGTGACATAGGGATAAAATTGTGGCCCGAATTCGAGATGGCGATTGCGAAACAAAATGGCGGTCTTAAAAAAACCAGGGTAAAAACTACTTATTCAAGAAACAAGTGTGGCATAGGTAGAAACTGGTAAAATATTGGTATGAACCCAATAGGGTTGAACAAATTGGTGCCTTATAAAAATAGTTGAAAAGTCAGTATATATGTGTTAATAAATGACTATGTGCAGAATTAAATTGGGTCTCATTTTACTCTTTCTAATTCATAACGAGGGAAGTTCCTGGTAAAGGAAATTTACAGAATTTTTGAAATATGTAATTTGCTGTTTAAAGGCCGATAAAATATTCATTACTAGTCTCATTAACGCACTGTTAAAATATGGGATAAAATTACATAATTTTAACTGTAAAAATAATAAATGGGTCCTGTTACTTTAATAATTTAATTTTACTTCATTGTTATCAATGTATTACTATTAAAATGTAAGCGTATCAAGTGCTTCGCGAATTTACCAAACATCCGGCAAAATTCATTATGCATCCAAATTTTACTAAAAGGTTGGTGTACTATTTCCTAAATTGTAGTAATTTTACCCGACGCGGTACGTAACGCTGACGAAAAGCGAGAGAAAAATAGAAGAGAATTTGGCATTTTGGCAGTGCATGGTTATTTGTAGGTCTAAAGTATTTCAGTTCGTGTTTTAATGTTAAAAACAACATATCTTGTAAAATTAGATGTCTTAAAAAGATAATTGTTTGGTAATAGCAATTTTTGAGCTCAAATTCAGTATTTGTGTAAAAATCAGGTAAGAATTAAAAAAAATGTTATGTTTATTGTAACATTAGATGCATTATTCCTATATAAGATTTTCTTAAAAATACAATAATTTTAGTTGTTGTAGTTTTATACCATAAAATATTCTTTTTAAAACGAAATTGTGTGTTTTTTTCGAAAAATCCATACCTGCCTACTTTTGTTGTTAATAGTACGCTCTTTTATGTTTGTTTAAAAGCCATCCTTATTTTCTAGCTGTATATTTAGCATATTTGTTATTTAAGTTTGTTACAATTGCTGAAACCTAACATAAAGTAGCATTTTTTTAGCAATAGCTTCTGCCATACGACTCAAATGCTTAGGATGTAATGCTATCACCGATCTCTATTAGTGTTACTTAAGGATTATATATGTTATTTATAGGATTCTTAATAAAATTTTAAGTTGGCGTATAACTTTAACGTAAGGTTTATTATTTTGAAATGATCGTCTGGTTACCGACACCTTTCAACGCTATTTTATGTTATTACGTATTTTTTCTATAAAACCAATATATTTTTCTTCAATAACATTTCTGAACGATGTGGTCAATGCGCCCCATATTCTTATAATTCCACTGAAAACTCATCGAGCCAACTATCGGAAAAGGCAGAATAAGGTCTGCCAGGCCAGCTAATGTTAGATAAATACGTATTCAGTTATAAACCTATTTTATATACATATACTTTATGTACATTAGCAGTAGTAAGCATTCAGGAAACCTGTACAAATTATACCATAGAATCACAATAACCTTTAGTGTACAGAGTGTCCCAAATTCGACTAAATGCCATAGGAGATACGAAGTTGGTTAAATCGGCTCAAGGTTGCGTATTTGTGGCCTGCATTAAAATGATCGGAAAAACTAAAGTCGAAATTGTTTGCTTTAGTTTTTCCTGAGGTTTTTTACAAAGGAAATGCAAAATAATTGACATTTTAACACTAGCACTTGTTATCTTTTATAAAATATGATAATCAAGTAAAAATCCGATGTCTTGTCTTTGAGGAAGCATCATCAAATTTAAATATGGCTCTTTATTTTTGTACCTCGTCTTTAAATAGCAATTGATCTCTTAAATCAAGTATGCATCATTACTCTTTTCATTTTAGTTAATCGTTAAAAATATTATTACCGTGCTTAATTTATATATAAATATCTTATTTTAACATTTTACATTTTTAAAAAAAGATCAATCTTTAGTGACATTTTTATTAAGAGCAGCAGCAACCCATCACACTTTTAGTATAAATGACTTTTTTACTTTTTTTCTGAACTTCCCTTCCAAAATTCTCAACAAATATTTGCATCATTTATAAAATAATTGACACTTCAAATTAACTGATTTAAAAGATACAAAAAACACTACTTTGACGTCGGCACTTTAGCACAATTTATTTCCTAGTAAATCAAGCGCCTGTTTAGAAGATACCTACTAATTTTTATTTTTTTTATTTTACACCCCTCTTTAGGACAAAAAAGCTATAGACCATTGCGTTTGGGGTTAAACATTGATATTCTTCTAGTGAGCAAAAGAGCGCTTTTCCCAAAGATCGCACGCGGCGTTTCAACTTTGATTTTTATTTATTTCCAGGAACCAAATGGTCTTATATTTTCTTAGCTTGTGATCTCATTAGATACATTTAGACTGGTCAAGGAAAAGTGTACATGTCTTTCATTTATATTTTGACACCTAGTTACATCTGAAACTATAGGAATATACAAAAATACTGAAATTAGGTAATGGTATTAAACTTGGTATATTTAAAATCGATAAAGGGAGACCCATTTTCTAAAATAATAGAAGACAGCGTGCTAAGTTTAAAAAAAAATAAAGTTATGTAATTTTTTCCACTTTTTAGCAATTTTTAGTTAGATGTTCCATATATTTTTATAAGGTAAAAGAATAAAAATCCCACAACTTTTGTATTAAATTTAGTTTGATAAACCTATAGTTAAAGCTGCAACTAGGTGTCAAAATATAAATGAAAGCCCTGTATATAGGGGTCTATAAAAGTTTACCTGTGCTTTAGTAAGTCATAATTTTAAATTGAATATTGTTCTACTTTATCAAATTAATTTCGAATTTTGTTTTTTAAAAGTAAGTTTATTTATTAGACAAACAGCCATTTTGATAATTTCTGACCCGACAAAAAAATGGGTTGTTAATCCATAAGACTCTTGAATAAATCATTTTAGAGAAATATTTATTCATTGAATTATCTATACACATAAAATATATAAAGAAGAAAAGCCACTGACTTATTAATCACCATATTTCTAAAACCGTTTAAAATAAAACTTTTCGATTAGGCATGGATAAAGGTGTGAGATAAGAGAAGATTTTCTGAAACTCGTCCCTAAGAAGTTGATATGTACTAATTTTCAATATATCTTGAATTAAATGAGATTTTAAGACGATTCATTCGTTGACGGTCTTTTCAAATTCTTTCTTTAAGGAAGAAACGTGGGTCGAAATGTGTTTTTATTTTTATTATAATTTCCTTTTCACTAAATGCGATTTTGGGATGATATCTTCACCAAGGGTGTTTGAAAATAAAAACCTCTTAAAACACATTGCTGGATTGTATTGAAATGACGACTATTTGGTCAATGGTTTTTAAAATAATTATCTAAGAAAAATGTCTTGAATTTTTCAAAAATTTACCATTAAGAGGGTTTAGTTAGTGTGTCGATTGGCATGTGGTATAACAAAATTGTACACCAAATGATACAGGTGATGTATTGAACCAAAGAGCGATTTTATTTACTTTATTTTTATTTAATTTGACTACGAAACATAATTAATAAGTGTATAGAAACAGAAGGAATCATATTTTGTATAATGTAGTCAGAGTTAGGTTTTAGTAGATCTTAAAAAATTATTATAATCGTATCAGCAGGGGCCGAAAATTAGATCCAAGTAAAACCGCTTTATGTTTATGATGGAATTAGAACAGTCATGCTGAATGATTATTTTTTTTGTCTATAATAATATCTAATTATTTTTAGAAAAATGGTTTAGACCCCGAAACATCAGACAATTATATTGCGTTTCACATAGTTGTTTCAGGAATGTCAAAGGCTATTTAAAAGTGGGGTTACTAATCCATTGTCCTATTAAAAAAATAAAGTAGATTAGGGTACCTTAAAGACGAGGCGTGCCAATGTTGCAAATAACGTCAGGAAAAAATAAAATGAAAAATTTCGATTTTCGGTTTTTAATTTTATAAGAGGAAATTAATTCTGCCCACAAATAAGCAACTCTCCCTAATTTAACCGACTTCGTATCACTTTCGGTTTCTAAGATACCCATGCATTTAGTCGAATTTGGGACATCACGTACAATTTCACCCAAAGCGAAATTATGACACAATTTTCAGAAAAATATTACATACGTGCCTATTAGTTTAAATTTTATTCGCACATTTTTAGGAACATATGAAACGATATATTAAAAGTTATGTCTATGAAATTTAATAGTTTTTCTGATGTTTTGATAGGTGTGGTGCTTTAATTGAAATATTGCGCTGACGATATTGTCATGGTTTCGTCAAATAAATTGTCAACAATGTGACGTGAATATACATTATGAACTTCATAGTTTCTAGTCAAAGCCACCTTAAAATTTAAAATTTGGTAAATTGTTTCAAGATCATAAGCAAATTACATATATGTATTAAACAGGAAAGCAATACTTTTCAAGTGAACTATTACTTATTCTTCATGCATAAAATAAGGTTCTTAAGCCCTCTTTTACTGTAGCAACTAAATGGCTTATCTGCGCGATTTGCGGAATAATATTGTTAAATTAATCTTATACAAGGAATATGGAAGGCACAAGATAAAGCTTTTAAGCGGCTTTAATAATAATCAGCGCGTCTGATTCGCGAAGTAGTAGTTATACATCGGCGGATCCGGATTCCGGATGGCAGATAAATTAGTCATAATAATTAATAATCATAATTTTGATTCCAGATGTAAGATTATAACCGACAAAAGCTGCAATGCCGTCTAAATATACCGACATCAAATTGTATGTGGTAAATTGGCCGAAGTTGGTTATTGCGGTCATGGCATTAATAGCTTAATGGTTAAGAAGCCTCGACATCTGTGAACTGACAAAACAATTAAATAAATATACAGAATTAGTAACTAGTTCTGCATTTTTTTACAGGAATATGGTGAGTCTTTTTAAATTATAAGCAAATGTGTGTGATCATCTAGGCATAATTCAGCAAGCGGTCCCGAATTGAAGGTATTCTGTTTCACAAATAAAATAATTTGTATCACTTTATAAGCGCCTGTAGCAAGATTGAGACATTGTGTCCTTAAAAGTTCGAAAGAATTGCAATACTCATTATTACATATGCGATTAATTTATGACCTATTTCAATTTTAACTTATAAATAAATCATACAAGAACGTCTACTAACATTTTACAATCTAAACTATAAAAAGTATAATAAAACTTTTCTAGATTTTTAGCCAAATATTTTGTCAAGAATTTGGACAAAATTGACGTTTCAGCAATTAATGAATTAGACGCTGCTGTTTAATTTGTAGTTTTAAATATTCTTCCTAATATTTTAACTCCTAATCTACTTTGTTTCGCTGACTGCGCCCCATGAAAACTTTGTAGCTAATATTATTTTCGGGATCATAACACGGAAGAAATCCTCAAACCTGTTCCACCAAAATTTCATCGTTATTTAGAAAAACTTTCGACCTCTTTTTTTGAACAATTCCTGGACGATTCGGAGATTCAAACAGACAGATAAAGATGAATTAACTACTTTAATTGTTCGTGTCGCCGTTTAAATACAACGCACGAAACAATATTTAACTCTGTATTGCCCAGTAGCGTATATAGACATTGCTTATGGGGAGGAGCGGAGGTGGGGGGGGGGTTGAGCCTATGAAAAATTTCAACAACAACAAAAAATCTTCGATTTCTCTTTTGTTTTTGCAAGAGTGGATGTTTTCAGCGTAAGTATTATCGTCGCCCAAAAAAAGTCTATACTTTAATTTAGCTCTAAGTAAAATTGGCTCCGGGGGATTTTATCCGCCGCACCAATCCCGAAAAAAGGCGTGCTTACCTTATGCTATGTTCATCATTGGCTTAAATAAAATTTGCTCTGGGGAGGGGGTTAACCCCCCAACCTCCCCCCCTTCAATACCCAACTAGTGTTGCCAAAACAGCCTCTAAACATGAAGACTCAGGTCCTCATGTTTAGAAACGCAATACTAAAATTATATAATAGCGACAATCTTATTTAAAAACGAATTTAACCAGCCGATCAGACGCAGTGCGTCGCCGAATCGGGGCGATGAGCTAGGTATAAGAAGTATTTTATTTTACATTGGATGTATGGGCCTATTTAGGAGGGGCCCAGGGCTCTGGATTTCCCCTCGTGAGGTGTTGATATATTAAGGAGAGGTAAAATTTTCACGGACATATTGTGAAATTTGTTTAGATTTTTCATTGTTCTGGGGGTCTGTATCGCTCCCCCTAGTTAGTACGAAACTGAAGATCTTTTTTTAGTAAAAAACTAAAATTATAACCTATGATCCGTCCCAAACTAAATCCTAAACACGGCACTGATTGGACGCTATCTCGAACAGACTGATAGAGACTTTGCGCAACATGTATGAGTAACTTCAAAGAGTTTCTATTTGAAAGTTGGGACTAGTTTTGTCTATTCGTCTGTAAATTAATTCGAATATTAGTCATACCAGAGGAGCTCAGAAAAAAAAATTCTAGGAGGAGTCGGTAATGCAGGACAAGTGTATCACATAATTTGTCTTCTTCAGCAACGCGAAAGTCAAGATACTGACATTAACATTTTTATAAAAATACTCAAAGACTAAATAATGTTTGCTAAGATTCGGGTTTTGTTCCGATCAATTTTAGCTAAAAATGCGACTTTGTTAAAGGAAAAGTTATTAACAAATTGGATTGTAAAGAAATTCTTTGCTAGTTGGTCAAGGAATGTTTTGGAATTATTTAATGAATGTGACTAAAGTTTGCATTGGACCCTGGTTCTGATTTAGATTACAAACCATCTCCAATTATTTTTTGGTCAGGCACCGGTCCATGGACTACAATTCTACATCATCTTTTTAAAAAAAATTAAGTGATGCAATAACAATTAGATTTTTTTACTGTATTTGTTTGGGTAAAAAAGCTGGACCCCTGTTCAGTGTTCCGATTTTGTGAAGTGAAGATCCCTGAAGATGCCTCGTGCAATCGAAGGCGAAACGTCGGAAAGTGATTCCATTTTGACACGGTCTATTCCCAAGAACCATGATTTCTTAATTGACCACAGCCGTGAAAGCTTTCGTTCTATGTTAGTGGATCATAGTAAAAATCTTAATATTATAGAAGCAGTTTGAACTAAAAAAAACACAACTGTCCTACATCAACTCATATAATGTTAATAATGCTAATATCGAGGCTACCCTGAGACAAATACCTATAAACATAGACAAGAAAATTTTAGTATACATATTCGAAATGCAACTGGTATTAATTACGAAGCGGTACTTGTTTTTGTCTATATTAATTATATGGTATATGTAATGAATCAGATTTAAGTACCTGACGCTGCATTTTTGTTGTGGGTCATAATATATTATGATTAAAGTTTTAATGTTTTTATTAAATTTTTTTTTCGTATTAAAAATTAAATTCTTTTTAATAAAAAATAATATGCATAATAATTAAACCATAACGAAATCAATTTAAATCTTTTTTGCCATTAAACTAAAAATTTTTTTTTTATTGAAGTGAAATAACTTTAAAACTAAAGAAATCTAACCCAAAAAAGTTGAACAAATGAAAACAAACAAAAATTACACTATTCTATCTATTCCTTGAACCAGAAAAAAAATTTAAAAATTTTATACCTAATTAAATATAAATATTACCAAAATCTATAGAAGTATGGTAGGGTAAGTTAGTGTGAGTTAAAGTTCTTGACCGAGCAAAACTCTTTTTAAAAACAATTTAATTTATTAAAAAGAGAAACCTTAACAAATAGATTTTACGTAGAAATACTTAGAACGACTGATACTTCAGCTGACTGACTGGCAATGGCGTCCGCAACTGGTTTTATGGAGTATCTTGCTGACACTGCAAGATTGGGACTTCGTGCGTAATTCTTTAGTGTTTTAAGTTGAACATTTGGTAGTGGTATGTCAACAGTGGCTGGCTCAGCTTGGCTCGGCTTTTTGACCCACTTTGTATACAGAAACTTCTTATAGCAAATAAAACAGGATGCTATAATTAAAAATAAATAGATTAGTAAAGTCCACAAATTTGGATGTTTGGCACATTTTGTAAGGTTTGGCTTCTTATGGAAAACAGATTGTTTAGTCGATCTAATTAGATTATAAAGTCCGATTTTTCATGAGGTTGATTGAATTCGATATATGGGAATATATAATTGATTGATTATTGGTAGTTGACCCTCCAATACTAAAAATTCCCTGGGTGGTCGCTAGTTTACATTTTCTTAGGACATCGAAAATAAAGGAACCTATCAAGTTAAGGTTTTCTTCTTGGTTTTCGCAGTTTAATTTAACATTTTCCATTTCTTGAAATAGTCGTATGATTTCGTTTCTTTCTTCAATACGTTTGAAGTTTGACTTGGTCATTGTTACTTGTATTTTTGTAGGTATTTCTGCCGTCTAGTAGCTAGATTTCGCAAGGGTTCTTATTAGTACTTTCTTGAAGGTTTGCCCCTTTACAAATATAGGTACTTCTGTCGCCTGATCTTCTTGCAGTGATCGCTTGTAAATGTGTAGTACAACTCAGTTTTTATTAAATATTTATTTCGCGGGATTATCGCCCTAAACGGACCTTTATTATATATAGGCATTGAATAGGGGTGATAATATTGAACACTGAAAATTGCGTTATTGATATTTTTAAAATATAAGTTATTATATTATTAGAAGTATAGCATTCTATATCAATTATCTTTTGAAACAAAAATGTATTTTATATATTTACTTTTAATGAAAGATAATTACCATTTAAGGCTTGTAAATGTTTTTTTGAATATTTATTGTGTTTATTATAATAGAATGCATAGTATTTAGTGTAGCAAAAAAATTAAGTTTTCGACATCTTGCAAAATAGCGTAAATAATTTCATAAAGATTAATTAGCTGAATCAGGAAATCTTTTATCAAAAGCGAATGTCCTTGTGAACCATAGATAAATGTAAATATTTCCTTTATTTTATTTTCCAAGATTCTCCCGTTATCTCTTATTTTCTTAACTGTATTGCTAACATGATATATAATATTACGTGAGATAGCATTTTGTCAAGTTATACTTTTTGCTGACTTATTTTATTTACTTTGAAGTTGTTTAATTGGATTATCATATCTTTTACCATCTGAGGCGTGTAAATTGCCACTAATTGATTTTAATATAGATCTTAGGGCATTAATTGAATCGCATCTGATACCGTTTTGGATGGGGTATTTTTTTATAGCTTTTACTTTATCAAGATTTGGTTTTAGACTCGAAGTGGTAACGATATGCCTTAGATAGGCTACTTCTTTTCGAAGAAACTCCGATTTGTCTAACTGAATTTTCAAATTTGTTTCGCTTAAAGGTTGGAACACACTGCTCAGTTTTTTTATGTGTTCTTGTAGGGATGTAGAGTGTATAATTAAGTCGTCTAAATAGACTGCACTTTTTCATTTTGCAATCCTCGAAAAAGTTTGTTCATTACGCGCTAAAAGGCAGCGGTGTCATTTTTTAGTCAGAATGGCATACGTAAAAACTCGTAATGTCCATTTTCACAACTGAATGCGATTTTCGTTTTTTATTTTTCGTTCATTTGTATTTGATTAAAACCATTCGCTACATCAAGGGTAGAAAAGAACTGACACTTCCCTAATTTGTCTAGAAGGTTTCTAATGTTCGGTAACGGGTATCGTTGGTTTGTGAGGCTTTCTTAAGTCGACGGTAGTCGTTAACGCACCTAAACTTAGGTTGACCACTAGCATCAAGTTTTTTGGGCACTACCCAAATTGGGGAAGACCATGGAGAAGTGATTGGTCTTATAATATTTTATGATAAGATTTTTTAATTTGTTTTTCTACTTCTTCCTTATGGATAAAGGAATGCGATAAGTTTTTGTATATATGGGTGTTTCGTCAAATGTTTTAATTTCATGTTTTATTTCTACCTTTACTAAGGTAAGGTGTTTATAAGGTTATAAAATATGTCAGAATATTCCCTACATATCCCTATAGGTTTCTTTCTTTCCTCAAAATTCATATGCTCTGTACGAATTAATTTGGAAATATCAAAAATTTTTTGTTTTTTTTACAGTAGTGGTCATAATTATTTAAATCAATACGTTCTATTTTTTTTTTGTCAAACTGTTCGACATCTATTAGTTCAGAAAGATCTAAGCGAACTTCGTGAGTTCAATTATTTAAAATTGTTGTTACGACTGTGCCATTTTTTGAAGTAGTAAGGCATTTATGAATTTCGCAGTTTCCTATTTTTTGATATAGTATAATTATTTCACCATTTTTAATTAAGTTTTTTACCTTAATTACTTATTCTGTTCATGGAGAAATCGTTAGTTGATTTAGATTTCTTTTAGTGTTTAAATAGAGTTACATTATTTTTGTAAACAGCATACTTAAATAACCGTTTTCAAAATCTATACTGACCAATCAGTACATCGTGGAATTTGAATAACAAGAATTTTAAAAACGCTGGTTTAGGTAAGTTAAACATATTTAATGAGGGGATTATTATACTGTGCTTATGAGCAGAAACTTGATTTCCTCTTGACACAATAAATGGGTTTTCTTTAATATTTTTACACTAATATTTATTAGCTAAATTGGGATTAGTGAATGATCTAGATGAGCCACTATCAGATCTATTTTCATTTGAGTATTCTAAGCACTCAAAATCGTGCGTATAGTCATTTTCGAGGTTTTGGAAATTTTGGCTTTCGTCAAAAATTTTCGTTTTCATACAAATGATCTTCATATTTGTCATTGTTATTAGGGCTATATTGTTCTACTTCTGTATTATAAAGTTCTTTTGAAACAAAATTACTAGGTTACGTTTGTGCGAAGTGGTTTTGTCTTGAAATAGAGGGCCTAGTATAATTTTGAAAATTATTAGGTAAATTCCTAAAATTATTACTCATTTGTCTAGTCGAGATTGGTTAGGTCTAAAAACATTTTTATTTTGTAATTTTCCGAATATCTGTAAATTCATAGGAAATCTTTGTGCTGATGGATTAAATCGAGGTTAAATATTTATTGGTTGAGAAGGTGTTAAATCTCAGGGATTGCCCTATAAAGATGGGTCCTTTTTAGTCAATGAAACAGCTAGTTGGATAATTCTGCTTACTGCTAACTACTTTAATAGTAAATGGAACAACTAAAACTACTGACAATAAATATAACTCGACCCCGATACAAAAGAGTACTTGAAAAACACTGGATTAAATCGCTAAACAAAAGGTCTTTCAGTCATTGATAAGGAGGTAACTATCGAGTAGCTAAAAAGTCAGTTTTGTCACAATCCTAATTTATTTTAAGTACTTAGCTTGATTAATTCTGCCGCAGCCGCAATGGCCATAAACAGTCACCAGCTTTACTACGGTTTAAACTATTTTCTTTTGTTTTCATGAACGGTTTATTCACCACCAGTTTTTCAAAAGTACCAACAACTTTTTGTTTTTTAAAAACTAAAACATTAAAATCTGCCATCCAATCAGAACCTAATCTAAAATCACGTGACAAGCCCGGTATCACAAGACACGAATAATTTATTTCAACAACCCCAAAATTTATTTTAAGAAAAACTTGCTCGCCAGCTTTTGTATTCTTGTTATCCCGTGCACCAACTAATGTCCCACATTTAGCAGGAATTTTTAGTATATTATTGTTTTTATCTAAAATTCTATTATGAAATTGCTCAGAGATACCGGTTACTTGCGAACCCGAGTCGACCAATGCACCCTTCAATATCTACAAAAAGAATCAGCCTTACACTTTCTTTTACGTGATCTACTACGTTTTCTGATAATAAATCCTCCGTCATATCTTTATTAAAAATTGTTCGTACATTTTCTCGATTGTCTCTACTACCGCGACTATCAAACTCCTCACTGTACTGACGCCGGTCCTGTACATCATCATGATTATCATTATTCCTACTGTTTCTTTCTAATCGTCCCGAATTTCGCGCTTCATACGTCGTATCGCTTTTTCTTAGATATACTTCAGTGTGATCCGCACTCTTAAACCCTGAGTTCAAAATGCCTCTTTGGATATCGGGTGGGAAATGACTAATAATTAACTTTACTGACTTAACTTCTGTCAAAGGTTGTGATAGGTAGCTGACTTCTTTCAAGACACGTAAAAAATAATTAGCGCAGGAACCGCATTCGTAAACACCAAATTTGTTTTTTTGTAAAGTTTCCCTTTGTTTCTCAATACCCCAGTATCGATTTAAAAACGCTTTTTAGAATCTAAGAACGTTTTAAACTTTTTAATCTCGATCCAATCTAAAGCGGAGCCTGTTATACAATTAGTGGCAATATATAAGTGCTTTTCCGGTGGTACCCCCGCTTCCTCGAACATGTTTACTAATTTAGTCATAAAAACAACAGGATGCATAAGGCCTCCAGGCGAGAAAATCAAATCCATACCCCCTAAATCCTTCCATATTGCGATGTACCCCCTACCTTTATGCGAAAACCCATTCACAATCCCTTTATTTACAACCAAATTATCTACAACAGGCGTATCTAATAACTCTCCGCGCTGATTTACAGTATCAGTTTTAATTTGGGCAAAATTGTCACTAATAGTTTTATTAAGACTAACGCTTAATTCTGTTAAACAATTAGATAATGCAGATGTAATATCGCTACCTAACTTTGCTATGGCGTATTCAAACGAGTTCTGAGAAACGTTGAGGTTTGGATCCTCCTCAGATTTCTGTCTCTTATTCCTCTTAGACGACATTATTTTTTACTTATGACAACAGAAATATCCTATTTATACAACAAACTAGGTATGTCCAATAAATACAGATTATGTCAATAAAATATTATCTCAATATTACCACCGAACATTAACTAAAGATAGTAACTAATAAACTGTGATATTACCAAGGTAGCCACAACATGCAATAACTACAAACAAAAATCAGAACTATCCAACCTGAAAACATCATTCACTAGCCACTAAGTTGCGGCGTCAAATGTTAAATCTCAGGGATCGCCCTATAAAGGTATATCCTTGTTACAACTAATTGGATAATTCTGAACTACATTATTAGTAAACGAAACAACTAAAACTACTGACAATAAATATAACTCGACCCCGATACAAAAGAGTATTCGAAAAACACTGGATTAAATCGTTAAACAAAAGTTCTTTCGGTCATTGCTAAAGGGGTAACTATCGGGTATTGTCGCATTTGTCCTAATGTTCATCTGTCCTACCACCCGAATGGAGCTTTGTCTGACAAGGATAGAAAATAAGATGGATTTATGGACAATCAAATGTGCTGACGTGCAGAATATAAGTAAGTGGGGAATTTTTTCAGAAGTTTTTATCGATATAAACATGACCTACCTAATTAGTAATTACTAATTACTGATCATATTTATTGCTGCAACTATTGATTGTGTATTTCTTACGCATATTTGCTTTATTTTAGATTATGTTTGTACAAGATATTCTAAAAAAAGTGGAATTATACTAATTTTTATTTTGTAGGCATAATAGGTATCGGGGACGAAAAGTGAAAATGGATCCGTATAACAACTTGCTTTTCAGAGGTATCCTACACCATTTTTTTGTAATCGTTAATTTATATTTAAATTACATTCCACCTAATTCGGGAAAGGATAAGTATGATTGTCATTGTTCTTCAGTTTTTAAGATAGGTACATGATAAACATCCATGCCATGTTTTTATTTTTAATCTCCCAAATGCAATCTGGCCGAATAACTCTAAACAACTATCAGACAGCAGTGCAATGTTGCGAGGATCACACAGGTCCCAGTTTGAAGTATATTTCCTTTTTACTATTTTCCAATGTAGCAAGTATTGGTATATTTCCTGCTTTAGATAAATAAACGAATCTAATTATTTACAATATAATGAATTCTATTGAGACTTCAGTAATGCTGATTTCAGGATGATAAATAATTATTTAGTGAATATTGATTGAGCAAAATGTTTTAGAGATTTGAGTGCGAGCTTGGCTGCAGAAAGACTGAGTCAGATAATCTAGGTGGGTATAAACTGGTCGTTCCCTAAAAAAACATTAAAAGTTTTTCATGTTTGAGACAGTTTAGTATTACATTGAAACATCTTATCTGTAAGAAAAAGGGTGTGCACAGGAAGTATATGTCATCTCGATTCCTCTGGGATTATGAATCATTTGCAAACCTTAGGTCATTGCATAGGGAGGAGCATGATATGTGTTATCGGGTGTATATTTGGGAAAGTGAATCTTCATTACAGCTCAGTGTTACATATTTTGGATCTATAATAGTTTTCCTAATACTGTATTTTTAGAAAGTAAAACTGCTGCCCCTATAATGTTTACATTATTTGTGAATGACAATAAAGATCATAATACCTTCTACGATGATTATTTTTGGGGACGATTTAAAAGTGTATAAAGGGACCCAGGATATTGATGACATGTTGCTCCAGAATGATTTGCTCTATGGGACTAGTCGTCAACAAATAACTTACAAGTCAACACAGGAAAATGCTGCTTTATCTGATTTCGTAGGGGGCATAAAGAAGTTTGACTCAAATTACAAGCTACGCAGTGTCAACCTCAATTCCTTTGAATCAATGAAGGACCTTGGAGTGTGGTTCATGAAAAATTGAGCTTCTTTCAGCATATTTCCAATATAAGCTTGGAAGGCTCCAAAAATGCTTGGGCTTATCACGCTCAATACTGAAACTTCCACTGAATATTCCCAAAACTCTCTATACTTCGCTGGTAAGATTAATTCTGGAATATAATACAGTGGTCTAGTTTCCTCAATACCATGTCAACGTAAACATGATCGAGAAGATCCATAGAAATTAAACTTCTAGCTTCGTGTCTTTTAGGTGTGGGGTCAACTTTCAGGAGTATCATAGAATGGACTGCTTGTTAGACTCGGATTGAGCACTTTTGAGAGAAGGTGATTACTTTTTGACCTTGCTATATCTAATTGATTGTTCACAGTTACTTACTGGTTTTAATGTTCCTAAATGTAATCTTCAGCACTTTAAGCTTTTTGCTGCGTTTTGATGCTACGAGCTATGGTAGGCAAGCACCTATGAATAAAACTCTTCGTGTACTGCATCATCATAGTAAAATGTGGTTGCACACTGCCTGGTTTTAAAAATAGAATAACAAATGTAACACAAGACACTATAATAATATAAGTTCTAGTAACATGGGATATAAAGTGCAGTGTTTGAGTATTTTAGTATGTAGAATGTTTTAGATTTTTTCTTTATAGTTTAATTGTCATATATTTTTTTTGAAATCAATATTTTAGTTTTAAAGAGAAACATAATTTTTTCTGAGAGAATAAAGAGTTTTCCTAAAGAAATTGGGTTTTATTTTACTGATTGTAATGTTTAAAAAAGTAATCCTCAAAGGAGTGAAATGCCCTGAAAATTAGTTACTCCATTGCCTCCTGTTCAAGGCTTTTTGTATGATTTCCATATGAATATGAACTGCAGTTTTAGATTCTCTATGATTTGTTTATTGAAATATAATTAATGCATTAAATTTAGCTTTAATTTAAATTGGTAATAAGAAAAAAAAATGTTTTTTTAACATAAAAACCTAAAAAAATCACTTAGTGTTAATAAAATACAGTTGTAGAAATTAATGTTTTTCTTTTTCCTAGTGGTAGGTACATGAATATAGTCTATATTGAAATTGACCAACAAATTATCCTTTAGAGTGCCCACTTTATTAAAACTTTGTATGTTTGGTTAGCAGACATTTTAAAAGCATTGTAGGTATGGTGCTTGACGAATAATGCTTTTCTTTTATAGGGGAAATAATACACCAGACTAGGAAAAATGTATAAAATATATTCATATTGCTCGCACTTTGCACATATTTTTATTAAAAAAACATAAATAAAATTTTTAAGCTTGAAAATTCGAGAAATCTGAGTTAGACGAAATAAATGAAAAACCACTTGAAAACTTGTATTTGGCTCATTGCTTTTTAACATTGACTGACAGTCTTTTTTCATAACTTTAATTTTCTTGTCCGTAAGGCAGTGGAAGAAGGAGGGGGAGCTTGCCAGTCTGCACCTGAAAACTTAAAAAATATAAATAAAAACACTTGTTTAATTAATTTTTATAAATAGCAGTGGTTTAAATATAAAATGTGAGATGCTATACAGAGAGTTCCTTCGCAAGGTGTTGTTTGGTTTTAGTAGACTATAAAGTACTAAAAATAAGTATAAACAAGCATAAATCGTATTTAAAACAGATACCGGTACAAATCAATTGGTGGGAAAAATTAAAGGTAGAACATTTAAAATGCAGGTAAAATAAAATATAGTTAAACCCTCAATTACTTCAATTTAAACATGGTTAAATGTCTTAATCACTGTACAAATGTACATTAACATTTCATATCTGCTGCCACTCCAAAAAAAAATATTCTTTTTAAACTAACACCTATAAAGATATACAACTTTTTTTGAGGAAAGTAGAACCTAAAATTAAAATAGGTGGAACTTGAATCCACCATTGCATCAAGAATTTAGTGAACAAATAATTTTAAATATATCTTTTTATTGTTTTCTATGAGTAAAACTCTTTCCAAATGACCCCACTAGATAGAGCCAAACGAATATTTTAATTTACAATTAGGAATTGTACAACTAGTATACTATTCTCAAGACCAATGATCAAAGCACTGAGTACCTACTTGTTATAGAGTGTATATCCGAATTATTAAGTATATACTTGTTTTTCAACTTTTTTTCACTGGTGAAGGTAAAACGCATACAAGAAGAAAGTAAAACCATTAAAAAAAAATCAAAAATGAGTTGAAGCTTTGGTTTAAAGATAATTCTGTGTTGATTGAGAACAAAATTGTTTTTTTTGTAATTATTATCTAGAGTTCTTGGTCAACATTTCATTCAGGTCTTTGATTTTGTATTCAGACATTACTAAAGAAATGATACACACATTTTTGCATTGTGAAAACTAGAAGTAGGTACAGACACAATTGCTTAGGGTATAACCAAAAATAAAGGTTTGACTGACGGTTTACAGGTAAAAGTTTTGAAGTTAGTTATCTTCAAAAAATGAGCGTAAATTATGTATGCAAAAATATTTACCTTATATCAGTTTTTGTCCTGGTTTTGTACAAAAATCCATCTTGGGGAAAAAAGTTGTCCAATTCTTCCGTATAATTAATGGAAATCTGTAAATACCTAGAGTGAATCTGTAAAAGTAACAAAATTGATAATATGTAAAAGCGTTGAACTGTTAAACTCCCTTTTTTATTGCATTTTTGTTATATAGATTTGGATCTAAGGAACATCCATAACAATTCTAAATAATAGGTTATGTTATGATGTTCACATTTGAACGCAACGAACATATGTTTTAATGTTTTGTGGATACTGTGGCTCAAATAAAGCTTTCTTCGCGTCAGAGGAGCACACGATGATGCCCGTTGCACAGTAGGATGGATGAACATTAGGATCGGTGATAGTATCTCAACTATCGAGTAGCTAAAAAGTCAGTTTAGTCACAATCCTAATTTACTTAGCTTGATTAATTCTGACGCAGCCACAATGCCCATAAATAGTCACCAGCGACCGAATGTTGTCCCCCAGCCGGCGTTTCTCTTGCTCTCCAATACTCTACTGTCACGAGCGGTGAACAGCCATCTTGTATGCGCCGCACGGCATCAGCTGACTACCTGACCTGCGTGCTACAAAGGGAAATTATTTTGCCTCCTAAAATAGCCATTCGCTGTATTATTATTGAAATTATGATTATTATAATTATTTATTTAAGTATATTTTGTAAGTTATATTGGAAATATTGGTTATGATTTACCAATTGTAACATTTCGGCAAGTGTTTGTGGTCTCATGCATCTTATATTAATGCCTAAACGTTCTTTTGGACCTGAAAAAAATGTTTTTAATGGTAATTCTGAATATAAGTTTGTTTTATGGACTTTTGTGGCATCATTTACTTCACGATTGTCAGCAAAAGAGGAAAGTAAATTTACTATGTGTAATACCTTGTCATAGAACTGGTTTGGTTTTTCGTTAGGACTTTGTCTTAACCTTACAAAATCACGATTGAGGCAAGATTCGTCGCGTTGATTAGCAACATTTTTTTGTAATGTATTTTTTAAATCATTTCATGTCTTTACATTCTGAAAGTTCACAACGACTTTAGCTGTTCCGACAAGTTTTCTTATTAAATAATTTTTGATCATAAAATTCTTTTATTAAACTATGGAATGTGCGAGATACCGATTTAGATCGTTTGGGTTCCCGTCGAAACTAGGAACACAGTTTAGATATTCAGGTCTGAATTGTGCGTTTGGTGAGCACGATGCTTTCCAGATTTTCTGCCACTTTGCGAAATTGAGACGATTTGTGAACCAATCTCCGATGAATTAGTCTCGTTGAATACTTGGAATTTGCGATAAATCCTCAAATAACACGTTTTTCAGTTTTTCCATCAAAGTTCGAAAATCCGCTAATCGTTGAAATGACCGATTATTGATATTCAATCAATAAACTCCGGATATTCGGACGACTGCGCCAGTTAAAGTTACTGACAGAGCTAAACTCTTTTTAAAAAGAATTTTATTTATTAAAGATAGAAATTTTAATAAAATAGATTTTATACAGAACTACTTAGTACGACTGTGATGACTTCAATTACTTCAGCGGACTGACTGGCAATGGCATCCGCAACTGGTTTTATAGAGTATCTGGCTGGCACTGCAAGACTGGGATTTTTTGGTGATTTTTCAATGTTCTATAGCGTAGCTCATGACGTAACTTCTGGTAGAGATGGCGCCTCAACTTTATTTATATATATATATATATATATATATATATATATATATATATATATATATATATATATATATATATATATATATATATATATATATATATATATATATATGAACAAGAAAGTAAATAACGTCCGTAGATAAATTAGTATGAAGTTTAACGGCCATTCGGACAAATAATTCTGTCTTTGATAAGCTGATTCAGGTATAGGGTCCAAAAATCATGGACCATTATACCGACAAGCCTTTAAGCATTTTTCATCATCTCTACCGGCACAATTGATGACGTTTCGCCCTTTTGGAGCTCATCATTTTTCGTCATCTCTACCATATGGCTGCATTGGCCTGATGAGCCTCAAAAGGGCGAAATGTCCTCAATTGTGCCGGTAGAGATGATGAAAAATGCTTAAAGACTTGCGGTATAATGGTCCATAATTTTTGGACCCTATACCTGAATAAGCTTATCAAAGGCAGAATTGTTTGTCCGAATGGCCGTTAAACTTCCTACTTATATATATATATATATATATATATATATATATATATATATATATATATATATTGTTTCTTTAACAAAATATAGCCGACCTCGAAAGACATTATTAGTTGTTCTACTAATAAATATGTTTTTTGTATAATGGGTATAATATCGTTACTAGTAGTATCTATAAGCAACATTTGAATATTTTAATGTAATAGTGAACTTGTTACTAGAAAATAAAAACAGCTTAGTTTAAGCTTAATTAGAATGTAAGAAACTAACTTTTTCATATTTAAAATTGGATTACAATATGGTTAGCACAAAAAACGTAACTTAAATTTTTATATCGTAATGTCAAGAAATGACCATTTATTTAATTACCGTGAGGAATAAAAAACTTCAAACAAAAGTAGTAGGGAAAGGAAGTGGGATTGTGAAATTGTTGAATTGAAAATATTTACATTATAATCTTAAACGGAGAAGCAAATCCGCGAACTATGAGTTTAGAAATAAATGTAATAAAGAAATGCAAGGAGTAGTCTACAAATAATTGTTAACGACTAAAATATATGTGGTGGGGGAGGGGGGTTAATTGGAATTATTGCTTTTTAAATAAATACGTACGAAGGGTATATCTAGTGTTTTTGACGCCTGAAAAAAAATAGTACAATAGAATGGGGACTGGAAAAGGCCGCAAGGGAAAAAACAATTATTAAAAGGTAATAAGATATCACGGAGAAAAAACATTATAAGAAGCAACAAGGGGAAGCATTACGTCAAATTCGAGGATTTACCGTGCGAGACAGAACACGGCCCCTCTACCATATGTAGTGTTGGAAATACGCCCGCCGTACTCCACCACTTGTCGTGACCAGGATTCAGTCAAGGCTAGAATATGTATGACCTGGTAAAAGGAGATTCTTCATACCAATCAGTTCTCCTATATGAAAATGCTTGATGTAGAAAAACAAATATTAATACAAATTATTACCATTCAGCTCAATGGTAATCATTTGAATGGTCTTTACATTTAAGCTTATACCTAAAACCTATAATCAATTCATACCGACTAGTTTAGCTTGAGCAATTCTAGCACACTGTACTACTGTAAACCTTCGACTAACTATTGACTGTCTATTGACTGACCTTCTAACTAACCCTTCATTTGACTGTCCTGCTTACTTTTAACCCGGTATTTTTATATCATGTGTGTTTTACAAAGAAACCTTGTATTGAGATTCAGGTGAATATTAACCTGGTTAACCGATCGTGAACTTATTTGTTTAACTTTGCGTTTGACATTGGATGCAGATTATTAATTATATATTTTTTAAATGTAATTTTTTGTAAAAATATTGAAATTCACAAAACCCATATACGATACTATTAAAGATAAATATCGTTATTTCAAAAAAATTATTGGATTGGAAAATACTAAAGAGAGGCAGAGCAAGATGGGACATTTGTAGGACTCCTGCTAGAACAGGTCTTTTAGTAGAAATTGAACTTTTAAGTGCCACAGAAGTGCTCACCCGTTTGTGAAACTTAGCCTGACCAATTTAAGTAAGAGTGCATTGCGCTAGCTTTTATCAAACTCTAGAAAAATAGTAACAAAATGATCCCGGTTATTAAAGCTTCTGTGAAAGTCAGACGTCAGTCTGCTTATTTTAGATGTGGTACAGAGTTTTTGGTTGTAAATGCACCCCTCCATTAACGTTTGTACTTCTATAGATATCAAAAAAGTTAAATACAAAAATTTCTTCAAATTGTACGAGTGTTTTTCTAGAGTAATTTGCAGATCTACAGGGTGTTTAGTTTTTCTGAAATCAATATCAACCTTGGTTTTTTAAATATAACACTCTGTAAATTATGGGTTCATCAAATAAGTCTCTTCTTGGTGATGATATATATATACCATGTTTGATACCTTTAACGTTAAAGTCTCTCGAGAAACTTGATAAAATCCCTAGCATAAGGGGCAATTTATTAAAGACATACTGAAAACGTTTGTTTCTAAATAGTCGAATCAATTGGGAATTGCTTCTTATGTCAGGGTTTTTCTCAAATTTCTCGGATGTCTTTAAATATAAAGGTGTCAAATCTGATATATTTAGAATTAGCAAGACGAGGCAAGTTTGACGAACGTATAATACACAGGGTGTTATATTTCAATAATCAAAATTGATGTTGATTTCCGAAAAACTAGACTCTTTGTATATCTGTAAACTATACTAGAAAACTCCTACAATTTAAAGAAACTTTCATATTTAACATCTAGAAAAAATCCTTAATAAGCGGATGTATTCATAACCAATAACTCTGCCTTATAAAAGGCCTTTATAAAAAACTAAAATTGCTCAGATCACACAGAATAATTTTTTCGACTACGTTTCCCATGTTAAAAAGCAGACTTAGAGACGTGTTGCTCTTCGGATATGTGGAATTTTCACCACAATTTTTTTTTATATTTCCAGGATAACTTTAACGAGTTTCTGCATATTAGGCAAATTGTTAAAATTATATATTGCCTGTATAATATCATGCTGACCTTTAAAGTTTTTGTCTGGAAGCCTTTTAGTGCTATGTTTGGTATGGCTTCAAAACTAGGTCCCCTTTTGATACCCAGGTTTGTAATAATATCCTTTTTATTCGCAATATCAATAAAAGGGATTCCCAGATCGGGCAGTGTCATATTTTAAATTTGTAAATTTTTGGCCAGACTAATTTCGTGTCCTTAATTCGACGATGGGTTTTCTCTAAATTGGCCTTGGGATTCCTAAGATTGTTATATTTAAAATACTGTACCGTCTTAACCACTAAAGTCTCCTATTTTCGATTACCTTTCAAACAGCAGTTTCTAAATTTTCAATACTATAAATAGGCGTAATAGGCACAGAACTGTTCAAAATGTCCTGGAACCCCTTCCAAACATTATGAGTTTTGGTAACAAATTCGGGATCTTTAGACTGGGATTCTATCATAACTAGATGATGGTCAGAGAATCAATCTTGATGCACAGCAGGCTGAGTGGTATTATCACATCCCCTATATTTGGCATGCAAATTCACAACTAGAAGAATGGAATTGTCGGTGTAAAACAATATTCCCGATATTTTGCTACTGGAACTCAATTCCAGGCCCTGAATAATCAGATTGACAGTTAGAAAATAGTTTTTACGTTTTGTTTTTACATATGTACAAGGTGTGAGTTAGTACAATCGAAAGAGCAGTCATTTGTTAAGCCTGGCCAAATATTACGGCGTTTTTTTTTAGCACCTACATTTAAAAGTAAGAGCGGAAGAAATTACCGCAGAGACTTATGCGTTTTAGCTTTTCACCTGTTAGGAAGTTCAGGACAGCCGGAATAATTTGAAGAGTGCTCTCCTGCAATCAGCACAAGTCGGTTTTGTTATTATCCGTAAAGTTAATTATCAAAGCACTGAGTGTTTTGGTTTTAGAATTTTATGATATCATTTGGTACGCCATATCATCCAGAACCGAAAGAATACGTGTGTTTTGACTTTTAGGAACTAGTACAATAACGACAAGCATGGACCGCCAGTTCTTAAGATGCCATTAATTACTCTTCACGCGTGAATCTTAAATCGTTTATATATTGTCTAATTTTGTCGGCACCCGACTCTAACAAAACCTCTCGAGGAATTACGTGGAGTAGTTGCCTCTCACGAAACGAAACGGGAATAAGTGGCAAGGAATGTTATATTTACATGCTATTACACCATGTTTAAACATAAATTAATTTTATAACGAGGGACAAGTGAAGACAAAAGACTTTTTTCTCACAAGAGTTTATTTCGGTTTACCGGTTTCGGGTGCTTTGTATTTGCTCCCCTTCTTCAGAACCACTACAAAAATTAACTGAAAATCAAATCTACTAAACCTAACCACACTCGTCAATCCTACCTCTAAAAAAACAAAAAAACAAAAAACAATACTTACAATTCTCTCAGTCAGAAGTTGCACAATAAAGTATATAACAATACTTAGTTTTTTTTGGAAAAATCAGAAGCAATGTAAAACGTAACATTAATACACCAAAAGACAAACAACCAAAAAACAATCAACAGGGAGATATTTTAAATACTTCGACAGTGATCAAAGAAATGCCTTGACCGCTTGACGATATAAAAATTTTTATTTGGTAATAACTTTTGGAAGCAATGACGACATGGTATATTAATGTTACATTTTAAATTGCTTCTGATTTCTTTTTTTTTCCGAATTTTTTATGAATAAGTAAAGTTATATATTTTATTGTGCGACTTCTAACTAAGAGAATTGTAAGTATTGTTTTTTTTTTAGAAGTAGGCTTGACGAGTGTGGTTAGGTTTGGTAGATTTGATTTTCAATTAATTTTTGTAGTGGTTCTGATGACGGGCAGCAAATACAAAGCACCCGAAACCGTTAAACCGAAATAAATTCTTATGAGAAAAAAGTCTTTTGTCTTCACATATCCCTCGTTATATATATATGACTCACATTATGGGCGAACCATTGGAAAACTACATTAATTTTACTATGATATCTATTACAAGGAAACTGTTCTACCAACAAAATAAAAATATTTACTATTTTCACCAGCTTTTATTTAACTTTATTTGACAGTCTGTATGTATATCTGTCTTTCTGGATAAATGCTTCTAATCTAATTTTGAATTAACTTTGCTTTAGCGACATAACTGAAATTTTTACACGTAACCACTACCCAATATGATGTTCTTAACTTTGACACCTGCACAATCTTTTAAGTCAATAATTTTGGTTTGATCTTTTGCATAAAAAGATTAAAATAGATGCAAAGTAAAAAATAATTTTTAGTTAAACATGTACTAAAAATAAGAAAATAACTTATTTTCGGTAAATAAATCAATGCAGATAATTTAAAATTGTTATAATAAAGACATATTAGAAACCCTGGGGAGAATAACCAAATACTCGGCATCGACAGTCGATCAAATAAGTTAGCCACATTAACTGTTCGTGTCGCAGTTTACTTAGAGTGCACTCAACAGTAAGTAGTTTGGTGTTTTCAGAAGCGTCTTTTTGTTCATGTTGGTGTCCCATTTAAAAAAACGAAGTTGATGAAAAGACTCACCCTGTTAGATACCAAAATATTGTCACTTATGCCCTGCCTATAGGGATTTTCTACTAAAGTTTGCTTGGAGTAATAAGTTAATTAAATGTTTATTAATTGTTTACGTAACATAAAGTAGTTAGTATTGACGTTGAAATAGAAACTGCTAAACAGGAAGCATTTTTGAGATATAAATTGGACCGCAGCTCTCTGGTAGAGGGAGACTTTGACTTGGTCTCAAATCTGCCTTTCTCCTGGTAAACCTGCGGGCCCCAAACGAAGTGGCTCACCCCAGGTCTACATATGTACAAAATTCAGACTTTCTCCTGCTGGCTGTCAGTGGTTCCTAAAACTGCCTAGAACCCCCAAATAAGAAATATTCTCTACCGATATAAGATTTATAGAAGAGACTAATAGAGATTAACAGATGTTTGTGGATTTTTACTAAACCCCCGAACCACATATATTTGACATGAGGATCAAACATATTTGACAATATTGTAAAAGAAAAGTTCGTTTATAGCAATAATCATTTATATTCACAACTCATAACATAACTTCTATAGTTTTCCAGATAATGTGGTGCTTACGTGCTCCACCCTGTACAAAATTGGGCAAAGTGGACTATAAGCAGTGGCGGCTCGTGGATTTAAGAACGGGTGAAGCGCAGTGTAGCTATAGGTACTGGCAAAGAAAATTTTCAGGGTGCCACCAAAATGACAATTTTTTTAACCATTTTATTATGTTAATTATCTATAGCCTTCGAGTGTTTTTTAATACTTAGGGAAAATATTATGAATCTATAAAATTTTAAATATATTTGTTTGTTCTTAAAAAACAGTTATGTACCTATATCTTAAAGCTAATTTCGATTCGATTCGATCGATCAAAACTCTTCCGCCTCCGATGATCGAACGCACTAATTTACATTAGTGCGTTACATTACATTATAACAAGCGAACAAGCGCCTTCAGCCTGCAGCAGCAGTTTTTTGCCACTCCATCTCTGTTTTGGCTTACGGATATTCACCACATGCCATAGCAACTGCCGTAAACAAATCTAAGCGCGAAAGCCGGCATGCGGGTGGAGTCTGATACGGAATTCGTTACTGTCCTCAACGAGTCACTCTTATGAAAAGGTGTTCAGCGAGCTACGTTTTTAAGTCATTATTTTTTGAGTATATAACTTATAGTTTTGATAGAAAAATAATGGTATAATTAAAGGAGAAATTGCACACAAAAAGTGAAAAACTAGCGACAAGGTCTAGTCAAGTTCAAAGTAAGATGAAAAGGTACCTACGTATTAGAATTAAAAAACTTCCTGCACGTCTAACCCTCAAAAAATGTGTTAGTATACACAATTTAAAAAATTACATTTCGTTTATGCAAAATTGGTTCAAAAAGGGTTCACGCGCTGCAGAAATACAAAGACATGAGTACGATTTACCACTTCAAATTTTGCAGTTATGTAGACAAGGATCAATGCAAGGCGGTAAAGAGCAATTTCAGAAAAAAATTATATGCGACGGCATTTGCGTCAAAAAGTGGTCGAAATGGACAAATCTACTTCTATTTTGATAGATCCAACGGTACATTCTTATTGAAATCACATTGAAGCTAATATATATTCTTTGTAGTTTTAACATAATGTAATAGCGACGGAAGGCTTAAGCAATGATCCATAATACTGCGTGCAGTTCTGCTAAAT
>JAUTXW010002465.1:0-45289 GCA_030620095.1 Kuschelorhynchus macadamiae
AATAAAATAAAATAATATTTTGGTCAATATCAACGGTTGCAAAAAAAGGTAGATGATAAATTATTTTCATTAAATTATAGAGAAATTTATCCCCTTTTAAAATATGTAAAAATGAATATACCATTACATTTGTTTTTTCTGAAAAAAACTAAAAAATATGCTACTAATTCAGTTAACGCCATCTACCGACGCCAGCAAAAGTCAAAAATTCAAAACCAAATAAGCGTTTTGTAGTGCAAATTATGCTTTTTCATATGAGCCTAAGTTTGCTAAAATCGGTCAAAAGAAACGGCAGACATCTTGGTTTATTTGAAAAAACAATTGAACTTCCCCCACCGCTTTATTTTGATATATAGAACAAAACATTTTAGACAAAATGGTCACTAAATATGAAAATGATATCATCGATATATTTTCATTAGGCAAAATTCTATAAAAACCCCATTTTTCTACTTGGTGTTGGTTGTTACGCCCTCTAGCGGACGTTTGACAAACTCGAAAATAATTTTCAGCAATTTCTCTTGGCGACTTTTGTTACGATTTTTTTTCCTCAAATCTATGCGACCAATATCTTATGAGATATGGCCGCTCGCTACCCTTTACTAATCACCCTGTACAATGTGTCTACTTAAGTTCTCTACATATGGGAATCTTTTTTATTAGTAGTTTTACGGAAAAAAGTTACTCTTTATAAAAAGTTCTGCTTTCTGCCAAAATAATATTAAAATATTCAAACTCGAGATTGCATATACAGGGTGATCAAAAATTCCAAAGAATCGAAATGGATTCAAGAGAAAAGTACCTTTAATTTTTATTTTATAGCAAAATGTAATATAAAATCTTACTTAGAATAAAAAAATATCTAGCACTAGATTCGTTGCTTCCTATCTGAAATCACTTCTCAAGGAATGTAAAACTTTGGCTTCTTACTGGCAAGTCCAGTTTCTTACTTTTGTTCCTACCTACATACCAGCAAAATATCCTTATTTATCGATTATTGATAATGGCATTGTCACTGCCATTGTCAACCACAATAATGTATTACTTTATTGAAACATCATTTTGAATATTATAGTAAAAAAAAAGCCGCTGAAATTAAGCAAAGAAGATAAAATTGAAATAATTTTAATTGTCGGAGAAAATTATAAAACATTTCGAGAAGCTGCAGACATTTTTAACAACAGACACCCCGATAAAATTATACATTTCACAACAGTGGGGAATATTCTAACTGAATTGAAGACTTTTGGAAATGTAGAAAATAACTTCACTAATTTTAATTCTAATAAACATTACATATAAATAACTTAATTAACAATAAAAACTAACTATTCCGTCACTGCACATTTGCCTCAACATATCCACCATCTCTTTTCATACAGGTAACCGTTCTTACAGAAAATTCTCTTAAAACGTTTCTAATCATGGGAGGCGTTATGGTCTGTATCTCTTCCCTAATTACCCTCTCCAAATGATCAACATTCTGAAATGGCCCCTTTAGATACACTTTCTCTTTTAAGTAGCCCTAAAAGAAATAATCAAGAGGGTTCAAGTCCAGAGATCTAGCTGGCCAGAAAATATCAGAATACCTGTCGATTACTCGTCCATTAAAGATAAAATTTAAGTATTGTCTTACAACCCTTGCTCCGTGGCATGGTGCGCCATCCTGCTGGTACCATATTTGGAACCTCTCACTTATGGGTAGTTTATGAATAAAATCGTAAAAGTAAGTATTTAGAAAATCCAAGTAGCGTTGACTATTTAAATTATGTCGAAAAAAAACTGGTCCAATTACTCTATCTTTATACATTCCGCACCACACATTTGTTTTGAATGAATACTGATCACGAGTTTGTATAACAAAATTAGGATTAACGTCACTCCACCAACGACAGTTTTGTGAACTTACAGTCCCATTGGAAGTAAACGTTGCTTCATCGGTAAAAATAATGCATCTTGCCTTAAAACGATCATCTTCTAGCTAGCTCCCCTTGTATCAGACAGCAAAACTCGAACCGTCGTCGCTCAGTCTCCTGGTCTCAAGGTATGTATAAATTTTGGTTTGTAAGGTCGAAAACTCTTTTCTTTCAATATTTTTGAAACTGTATCTTTACCTACGTTATTTGGCAATGTTGCTGCCCTTTTGCGTAGGGACTTTTTAGGGTCTTCTATCAGAGAGAGCATTACTTGATTTGTAGTTTCGTCATTTGCAACCCTTGACCTCCGTTTCTTGTTAAAGTTATTTTCTATATTTCCAAAGGTCTTGAATTTAGTTAGAATATTCCCCACTGTTGTGAAATGTATAATTTTATCGGGGTGTCTGTTGTTAAAAACGACTGCAGCTTCTCGAAATGTTTTATAATTTTCTCCGACAATTAAAATTATTTCAATTTTATCTTGTTTGCTTAATTTCAGCCTCATTTCTTTTCATTATAATATTCAAATTGATGTTTCAACAAAGTAATACAATATTGTGGTTGACAATGGCAGTGACAATGCCATTATCAACAATCGATAAATAAGGAAATTTTGCTGATATGTAGGTAGGAACAAAAGTACTTGCCAGTAAGAAGCCAAAGTTTTACATTCCTTAAGAAGTGATTTCAGATAGGAAGCAATGAATCTAGTGCTATAAAATAAAAATTAAAGGTACTTTTCTCTTGAGTCAATTTCGATTTTTTGACCACTCTGTATATGCAATCTCAAGTTTGAATATTTTAATATTATTTTGGCAGAAAGTAGAACTTTTTATAAAGAGTAACTTTTTTCCGTAAAACTACTAATAAAAAAGTTTCCCATATGTAGAGAACTTAAGTAGACACACTGTATATCCCAAGCCTAGTCATGACCATTTATCGTGTGTCGGACTATACCTGATCAAGATTGGCGCGTCTTCAAACACTAACCACCTCATTTAACTGTGGCAAATGAAGTACAGTGAATCCTCTATATCTGGCAGGCTGAAGGCTTTTAGAAGATACAAACGACGTAAATAACGGTTTTTAAATATTAATATATCAACTGTGAAATAAAGTACAAACCTTGTTTTATTGAATCTTCTAGCTAAACTTAATATCACAAAAAGGAATGTTTCGACTAAATCTTCCATCACAACCGTACAACTATCGGCAGTCTCGTAATCGAACGACTCGATATTGGTATCGGTCGTTGAATTGCCTTTGTTGTTTTGGTATATAGCTCTTAAAAAGGGTATTGCACATGGTTGACTAGGGTCCAATTGGATAGTTAGCCTCTTGAGGATCTCCGTTGGGAAAGAGTCCACATTTTCACGAATATATTGAAAAATTATCTAAAATTAAAAAAAAAAAACGATGAGAAATTAATTATCCGGAGGGGAGTAAGGATAGGTACAGGGTCTTCCATTGTGGAGGAAAACAGTATGTATGTTGTATTTTAGCTCGGAGAATTCGAAAATCGTAACAAAACAATTGAATGAGAAACAAATGATTTACGCCAAGGATGTTGTGTTTCTTAAACGGAACAATCTATATATTATTACATTTTTGGATTCTATAGTCAATTCTAAGTGTTTTTTAATAATGTAATATATATATATATATATATATATATATATATATATATATATTCAAATGTTTTTGATTTATTGATGTTTGAAAATTGACATTTTTGCTTCTTTGAGCCGTCATAGCAACTGAATGGTTGGACCTAAAGCAAAATAACTTTCACCTTCCTGTCTTAGGTTTTGACAAGCCATCTTATGATGCCAGTCGAACAAAAAACGGAAATTATTTTGCTACCTATTTATTTGAATACATTCATATGAAATGCAGGTGATCAATTCCATCATCAAAACGACCCTGATTTGTTTAAAAAAATTGTTTGGGCAGTCGACGCCACATTTACCTCCTCAGGAATATTTAATCCACACAATACGCATCACTTAACTGTAGAAAATCCGAGAATATTTCAAACCATTAAATTTCAAGGGAGAAGGTCCATTCATGTTTGGTGTGGTGTTAAAAATAATAAAATTTTGGGTCCAATATTTTATAATTTATAACTAAGTGGTCCACGTTATCATAATTTCCTTCAGAACCAAATTGAAAACCTTTTGGAAGAATTGCCCTTGGTGGAATATTGGAATTTAATTTGGCAATAAGACGGAGTTCCTCTACATGCCACGCGTGATATTAGAGACTTTTTGAACCGACCCCATAATGAATGGATTAGAAGGAATGGAACCATCGCTCGGCCAGCCAATAGCCCTGATCTTTCACTTTTGGATAGCTTTCTTTGGGGGCATCTCAAAGTAGAAACGAAATTAATAGACTTAATCAAGAAAATTAAATTATAACTGCAATTTGCAAAGGCTGCAAACAGGATACCAATGTTGCTTCGAGAAAAATGAGGTACACATTGAGTATTTAAGTTATTAGTTATTATGTTTGGTTACTTTATTGTTAATATTAACTATTGTTTTTTTGTTATATAGTGATTTAGTTTCTTCAAATAGGTTTTTTATCCTTATAACTGCTCACATTTCTATGAAAATTGGCAATATATGTTCTTCTTGCTTCACTGACACTTATAATACAGTGTTACAATCTGTAGTTTTTCATTTAACGAATATCTCTTTACGGCAAATTAATATAATATTTAATTAATACGTCAAAATTACAGTGATTTTGAAGTAAGGCGATCACCCGCATTACCTACAAAATTACAAAATAATTTCCGTTTTTTTTGTTTGACTGGCATCATAAGCTTATTAAAAACTAAGACAGGAATGTGAAAGTTATTTTGCTCTAGGTCTAACCGTTCAGGCGCTATGACGGCTCAAAGAAGCAATAATATCAATGTCAATGTCCTTAATAAAAAACACTTAGAATTGACCATAGAATCCAAAAATGTAATAATATATAGGGTGTTCCGTTTGGAAAACGCAACATCCTTGGCGATATATATATATATATATATATATATATATATATATATATATATATATATATATATATATATATATATATATATATATATATATATATATATATATATATATATATATATATATATATATATATATATATATATATATATATATATATATATATATATATATATATATATATATATATATATATATATATATATATATATATATATAAGTCTTTTTTGTTTTTCATTCAATTGTTTTTTTGTTACGATTTTCGTATATATATATATATATATATATATATATATATATATATATATATATATATATATATATATATATATATATATATATATATATATATATATATATATATATATATATATATATATATATATATATATATATATATATATATATATATATATATATATATATATATATATATATATATATATATATATATATATATATATATATATATATATATATATATATATATATATATATATATATATATATATATATATATATATATATATATATATATATATATATATATATATATATATATATATATATATATATATATATATATATATATATATATATATATATATATATATATATATATATATATATATATATATATATATATATATATATATATATATATATATATATATATATATATATATATATATATATATATATATATATATATATATATATATATATATATATATATATATATATATATATATATATATATATATACCGACACACACACACACACACACACTCCGAGCTAAAATACATCGATTGGCTAAATTGAATTTCTTGAGAAATACGGGGGAAGTCAAAAAAATACCGTTTCTCCTCCTCAATGGAAGACCCTGTACAGAGTGTCCGGATTTGGTTGCAAAAGCAGGGTATCTCGCTTATTTTTAAACATAGAACCTTGCGGTTTTCACGAACCTGAGCTAATTTTTTGTGAAACTCATGAAGCCGTAAACAAAATTTTCATACCCTTCTTCGTTTATGAGATACAGGGCGAAATAGAAAATTTTGCATTTTGGGACCCCACTCGTATCTCGGTTATCCTTTAACTTAACGCAAAGGAAAAAATTGCTGCTTATGCAGTTTTTTTACGCTGGATTTGAGTTGTTATTTTTTAGATATGACCCAAAGTTGTGTTTTTTTAAAAGGGACACCCTGTATATTTGTCCAGAAATTGATTTGTCCTTTTAAAAACTTCTCAAAAATATATAATAGTATGGGTCTATTTTAATAAACAACAACAAAAATCCTAATTTTTATAATTATCATCCCAAATTTTGCAGTAGGCCATGCAAAACAATGCTGCCTTTTATTTAAAGTCGTTAACAATATCTACATCCTAACAATAAATCAAAATAAATATGTAATTAAATCTATTTATCAAAATATGTATTGATAATTTCGCTCCAAAAAAGTACCACCTACCTAGATTTATGTAACACAAGAACAAAACAGTAATAAATTATCATGTAACAAGCCTTTCAGCAAAAATCAACTGTCGTATAAGAACTACAGTAACCAAGGAAATCAAAAGAACTGTTCAAACTGATTTCTATTTTGTTCTATGTATGCTTCGCGCAATTTTCGTATTCGCTTTAGGGAATTAAGCAAAATAACGGGATGATTTTGTAAATAGCGAAAATTTTCTCTTATTGCATTTCCTAAATCTTGGACGTTATCATAGTGGTCTTTGTAAATTCTATTTTCCAGATATCCCCATAGAAAGAAATCTAAAATCGACAAATCTGGGGACCTAGGGGGCCATCTTCTAGGTCCATTTGTTTCGATCCATTGATTGGTAAAATTATTATCCAGAAATAATCTCGTCATTCCAGAATTGTGTGCAGGAGCACCGTCCTATTGAAAATAAATTTCGTTAATTTGCGCTAGAGGAACATCGTCAAGTAATTCAGGTATAGCTGCCTCTAAAATTTCTATATAGTGATTGGCTGTTAGATTTCTCTCAAATATATAAAATTTTATATGTGTTCCTAATATGAAGCAGGACACATTTAGACCAAACCTGCCCTGTTGTATTCTGGGAAATATTTGGTGTTGATTTTCCTGGGACCTGAATCTACTATTGTGCCTATTGAGTATACCAGAATTACTGAAATGTGCTTCGTCTGACCATATAACCTTCCTTTCAAAATCTCTAACCATATCGCATCTTTCTCGAAACCAATTAAAGAAGACGACCGGACGCTCTGCATCCCCTGGCTGTAAGTGCTGCACGAGCTTAAATTTGTATGGGCGGTATTTGTGCTTTTTTAGAATTTCTTGAACTCTAGTTTTTGGAATCCCTATGCTCTTTTCACTGGCCCTACAAGAGTTTGTAGGGTAAGCTTCTACATTAGCCAAAACCGTAATTTCCTCAGCCTCTCCCGATTTTCTTTATTATATGTTTTCGTACGAGGTTTGATAAATGATCCGTGATTAAGTAAATTCTTTTTTATCCGATAAAAAGTGGGTATATTAGGTTGCCTCCTTTCTGGATATCTAAATAAAAATTAAGCAATAGTATTTCAACATACCTAAAAATTAACTATTTACCTGTTAAAATACATCTCAGAAGCCGCTTCAACATTTTCACTACTTAATATAAAACAAGCTAACATATCGTACTTTTCATAATGTTCGAAAGTTTGGTTTTCTTCCATAATAATACAAATATATTTTTACACAATAAATAAATACAAAAAACTAGCGCTATATTTTATATACGCGTACAAAATTTGGAAATGTCATTTGCTTCCAAGAAAACAAAACAAAACGGCATCGTTTTGCATGGCCTACTGCAAAATTTGGGATGATAATTATAAAAATTAGGATTTTTGTTGTTGTTTATTAAAATAGACCCATACTATTATATATTTTTGAGAAGCTTTTAAAAGGACAAATCAATTTCTGGACAAATATACAGGGTGTCCCATTTAAAAAAACAAACTTTGGGTCATATCTAAAAAATAACAACTCAAATGAAAAATATTACTACGCCACTGGATCCAGCGTAAAAAACTGCATAAGCAGCAATTTTTCCCTTTGCGTTAAGTTAAAGAATAACCGAGATACGAGAGGGTCCCAAAATGCAAAATTTTCTATTTCGCCCTGTATCTCATAACGAAGAAGGCTATGAAAATTTTGTTTACGGCTTCATGAGTTTCACAAAAAATTATCTCAAGTTCGTGAAAACCGCAAGGTTCTATCTTTAAAAATAAGCGAGATACCCTGCTTTTGCAACCAAATCCGGACACCCTGTACATATACCGGGTGGTTCTTTTAAAGTGTTACAAAGCGATATTGAGAAAACGCCTGATTAAAAATAAATTAAATTTCTAGGGATGCACTGGGTCGTTGGGGGACATTTTTTGGCGGAGTAAGTAATGTTTTAACCCTTTCCACTGCTTAGGGGTGGGGGGTAACTTTTAAATGTTAAATGGAAAAGTGCAGTTTTTTTCCAGATTCGTAGTCTCCAGAAAAAACTACGTTATAATCAATTAATAATTTCATGTCAATGTCAATGTCACTACGCTAAATTCACCAAAATTAAAAAGAAAATCAACAGAAGAAAAAACTGATATTAGGTACATGATTTTTATTTTATCAGATGTTCAAAATGACGGCCATTTTGTTCTAAATATTTATCAACTTTCTTTCGAAAATAATTCCGCACTCTGTATAACATATCTGGGGTGATTTCACGAAATGCACGCGTAATCCTTTCTCTCATGTCTTCAGCTGTAGCTGTAGCAGTCACCACTTTTTAGGGGTGGGGGGTAACTTTTAAATGCTAAATGGAAAGGTGCAGTTTTCTTTCCAGATTCGTAATCTCCAGAAAAAACTACGTTATAATCTATAAATAATTTAATGTCAAAAATTAAAAACGAAGTTCAACAGAAGAAAAAACTGATATTAGGTACATGATTTTATTATAATAGGTGTTCGAAATGACAACCATTTTGTTCACAAGCATTGTCGTTGTTTTTTCTGCATCGTCCGAGAATTACCATGTCAACTGGGTAAAAAAATACGGTATTTTGGTTAGATTATGTAGTTAATTATTTTTTTTCTGATTTTTTTTGGGAGCTCTGCGGCACTGCAGCGATGATTCACCAGCCGCCACTATTGCAGTTATCATGACAACGAACGACTTGACATGTTATGATATTGCCAGTAATTTTCTTAAATTATCTTCGAGTTTAAAGTCTTTAGTTTAAGCGTCTCGTTAAAGTAAGCGTTCATTGTGTTCGTTTGTTGTTTTTTTTTAAGTTCTGTTCGTTTATTATTTAGCTGTGTTATTTCTGTTCGTATTTAATAATCTTTGTTGAGCCGCTTCAACATTTTCACTACTTAATATAAAACAAGCTAACATATCGTACTTTTCATAATGTTCGAAAGTTTGGTTTTCTTCCATAATAATACAAATATATTTTTACACAATAAATAAATACAAAAAACTAGCGCTATATTTTATATACGCGTACAAAATTTGGAAATGTCATTTGCTTCCAAGAAAACAAAACAAAACGGCATCGTTTTGCATGGCCTACTGCAAAATTTGGGATGATAATTATAAAAATTAGGATTTTTGTTGTTGTTTATTAAAATAGACCCATACTATTATATATTTTTGAGAAGCTTTTAAAAGGACAAATCAATTTCTGGACAAATATACAGGGTGTCCCATTTAAAAAAACAAACTTTGGGTCATATCTAAAAAATAACAACTCAAATGAAAAATATTACTACGCCACTGGATCCAGCGTAAAAAACTGCATAAGCAGCAATTTTTCCCTTTGCGTTAAGTTAAAGAATAACCGAGATACGAGAGGGTCCCAAAATGCAAAATTTTCTATTTCGCCCTGTATCTCATAACGAAGAAGGCTATGAAAATTTTGTTTACGGCTTCATGAGTTTCACAAAAAATTAGCTCAGGTTCGTGAAAACCGCAAGGTTCTATCTTTAAAAATAAGCGAGATACCCTGCTTTTGCAACCAAATCCGGACACCCTGTACATATACCGGGTGGTTCTTTTAAAGTGTTACAAAGCGATATTGAGAAAACGCCTGATTAAAAATAAATTAAATTTCTAGGGATGCACTGGGTCGTTGGGGGACATTTTTTGGCGGAGTAAGTAATGTTTTAACCCTTTCCACTGCTTAGGGGTGGGGGGTAACTTTTAAATGTTAAATGGAAAAGTGCAGTTTTTTTCCAGATTCGTAGTCTCCAGAAAAAACTACGTTATAATCAATTAATAATTTCATGTCAATGTCAATGTCACTACGCTAAATTCACCAAAATTAAAAAGAAAATCAACAGAAGAAAAAACTGATATTAGGTACATGATTTTTATTTTATCAGATGTTCAAAATGACGGCCATTTTGTTCTAAATATTTATCAACTTTCTTTCGAAAATAATTCGGCACTCTGTATAACATATCTGGGGTGATTTCACGAAATGCACGCGTAATCCTTTCTCTCATGTCTTCAGCTGTAGCTGTAGCAGTCACCACTTTTTAGGGGTGGGGGGTAACTTTTAAATGCTAAATGGAAAGGTGCAGTTTTCTTTCCAGATTCGTAATCTCCAGAAAAAACTACGTTATAATCTATAAATAATTTAATGTCAAAAATTAAAAACGAAGTTCAACAGAAGAAAAAACTGATATTAGGTACATGATTTTATTATAATAGGTGTTCGAAATGACAACCATTTTGTTCACAAGCATTGTCGTTGTTTTTTCTGCATCGTCCGAGAATTACCATGTCAACTGGGTAAAAAAATACGGTATTTTGGTTAGATTATGTAGTTAATTATTTTTTTTCTGATTTTTTTTGGAGCTCTGCGGCACTGCAGCGATGATTCACCAGCCGCCACTATTGCAGTTATCATGACAACGAACGACTTGACATGTTATGATATTGCCAGTAATTTTCTTAAATTATCTTCGAGTTTAAAGTCTTTAGTTTAAGCGTCTCGTTAAAGTAAGCGTTCATTGTGTTCGTTTGTTGTTTTTTTTTAAGTTCTGTTCGTTTATTATTTAGCTGTGTTATTTCTGTTCGTATTTAATAATCTTTGTTGAGAATGTAGAAAAAACTATCGCAATGCTTCTGAACTTTGGGCGGTAAGATTTCCCCACTTACCACCAAAATCTCACATGGCGTTCAAACGATTAGACTAGGAGTCGCAAGACTGGCCAACCCTCATCCAGAAAACGCAGCAGGAGGAAAACCAAAACGAACGACGACATGGCGGTAGGAGTTTTGGGAACAATAGCTCTCAACCCTCATATTGCTTCCCGAAAACTATCCAAAGATGCCGGGATGTGTAAAACATCCGTTTTCAGGATTTTGCACAATTTTAAATTTCATCCTTACCATATTACCTTACATCAAAAATTGTATGGACAGGACTTCGAGAGACGGGTGGGATTTTGTCGGTGGTTTCGACTATGGATCAATGAAAACAACTAACCGGAAAACATAATATTTTATGACGAAGCAACATTCACTAACCATGGTCAAGTCAATCGTCACAATATGCATTATTGGGCTGAAGAAAATCCACACTGGATGCGAACAGTCGCTAATCAACACCCTTGGTCGATAAATACTTGGTGTGGGATATTTGGCGATGTTGTTATTGGACCTCATTTTTTCGATGGTAATCTTAATGGACAGCGATACTGCGACTTCCTTCGAAATGACTTGCAAAGATTGATCCCAAATATTCCAGAGCAACAACGTGAAGCAATTTGGTTCCACCAAGACGGCACAGTGTCATTTTAGCGGAAAAAAATCCAAATTTTAACTTTAAAATTAAAATGTATTTATATTTGCAAATGATCAAAAACAGATTATAAAAGTATATCATGCCCAATGTATTTAAGGTAAGTTGCTAAAAACTTTGCAGTAAGCCATGGAAAATGGGAAACAGCTGAAGGTTACTCGAAGCTGTCAATACAAGTTAAGTCTGACGCATCAGTTTCTTTTGGTATAAGCGTACGTTTAAGTAAAAAATTGTGATTATAAATTATGGAAGAAATAAGCAGAGGTACGTAGTTAATGATTTAAGCTAATAAGAAAGAAATTTAAGCATGTATTAACGCAAAGTTTGTCGAATTTCCAAATCTTTATTTTTTTTTTTGAATTTTCAATTTTAATCGAGATTTAAAAAAATACACCAAAAACCATATTTCCAGTTTTTGCATTATTCAATACTTCAATATGTCTAGTTTATAACTGTTATAATTTTTTTTGCGACTTTTTGCGATTCTAGCCAATATGATATTTTTTAAAAAGTCCAGTAACCATAAAAAATGGGGATCTTTCAGAGGTTTGGTTACGAGCTCGGAATGGCGATAAAGAAAAAGCAGTTGTCGAAAAAGTAAACGTGTATTTTGGTGATAATAAAGAAAATACACCATCTAGAGATGCATTGGAACAAATGACAAAATATTTTTGTTTAAAAATGAAGACTTTTTTCAAAAACTGCCATCGAAATATTAAATACTTTAAAAAGACACATGAGAATTGGTTAAATAAGGCAATTATTTTTCCAGTTAGTAAAAATGCTGAAAAAAAAGTGGTAAGTTTCTTAAAATAAAATGTGCCTTCAAAAATAATGTCACTTTTTTATTTTTTTTAAGAATCAATATCAATGTTATTACGCAACGTTGTACTCTACAAACTAAAAGATAGGAATAATGGCATAAATGTGGTCTTTATCATTGAGCTAGAAGTCAAGTTGGAAAATAGGGAGTCGACATTATTTCTGGAGGCTACTGTAATTTGTATATACCGGGTTATTTTGAATTTTATTTCTTATTTTGTCAATACGTCAAAAAACCTAAATTTTTTAAGAAACTTTTACCAAGCCAAGAACCAAGGATTATGTCCCCAGAAAAGGCTCTTGCGCTCTCTTTGGATTTAGATTTATCAGTCAGAAAATATAGAATTTTGAGATCTTCAATTAATGCAGTTCATAAGGGCTGTGTGCCGAGCGAAACCGTCATAAATAATTTAAAAAACACATATTTGCCAAAAAATATAAAAGTGACCGAAGTTTCTGCAGAAGTAGATCTACAAGAAATTCTAGACAAAACAGTAAAAAGTCTATTAAACATTATAAACCTTTCGGAAATAAGTAATGATGACAAATTTAATTTAAAATTAGTGTGCAAGTGGGGGTTTGACGGCAGCTCGGAGCACAGCCCTTTCAAACAGAAATTTTCTGAACAAAGTTCCACAACTTATGAATCTACTTTTTTTATTGCATTTTCACCAATTAGAGTCCTTTTGAATGGCAAACCGATTTGGAGAAATCCACGTCCTTCCTCCACAAGGTTCTGCAGACCTATCAAATTTGTATTTACGAAAGAAACTGCAGAACTTGTACGGAAGGAAGAGCGTAAAATGAAAGAACTCATATCTAACCTTAATCCTTATAAATATTTTATTTATGACAAAGAGGTTATCGTCACCTATGAAATGTTATTGACCATGTTAGATGGCAGTATAGGTAACATTTTATCAGGTACTAATGCAACTGCACGTTGCTTTATATGTGGTGCAGGTCCAAAAGAAATGAATCAAAGCGCAGTATTGCAGAGATCATTTAATGATTCCAACCTTCGATTTGGTTTGTCCACCTTACATTGCTGGATACGTTTTTTTGAATGTGTTATTCATATTGGTTACAGGTTGCCTATATCGACATGGCAAATTAAGGGAACCGAGAATAAAGAAATTGTGAATCAAAACAAAAAACGTATCCAGCATGAATTTAAAACTCAAATGGCTTTATTGGTGGACAAACCAAAGCAAGGATTTGGATCAACCAATGATGGCAATACTGCGCGGAGATTCTTTTTGAAGCCTGAAAAGAGTTCTGAAATAACAGGGGTAGACTTAAATTTAATTAAAAATTTTTCTATTATCCTGAGAGTTCTATCTAGCGGCCAAAAAATTAATGTTAGCGAATTTGAGCGTTTATTAAACGAGACCAGAGAACTTTATATACACTTGTACAGTTGGTACAATATGCCAAGCAGTGTGCATAAAGTTCTCGTGCATGGAATTTCGGTAATCCAATTTTTTGAATTCCCCATAGGCGAGCTTTCTGAGGAAGCCTTAGAAGCTCGCCATAAAGAAATCAAAAAGTTGAGATTAACAAGAACAAGAAAAACCTCAAGGATTGATACAAACAAAGATTTGATGAATCAGGTATTGATGTCATCGGATCCACAACTATCAACACACAGAAAAGTTACCACTAATAATCGTGGTAACATTGATGACGATATAAAGAAATTTTTAATAGTTGAATAAACTATCTATTTTAAAAGGTATTTAAATTAGGTACCTAGTCATTTTAAAGGTCTCTAAGTTGCCTCATTTCTATTGTAAAACATATGTAAGTTTCTTGTTATTGTTATAATAATTATAAAATATTCTTTAGAGTTATTACTATTTATATATATATTTCATATTAATATGTATAATGTATATTATACATTCTTGTTAATCAATTGTTAATTTTTCGTTTCGGATATGCAAATAAAATATTTACCTGATTTGAGCTATTCCTATGTTACCTAATTAATTTATAGTTGCTAACCACCCTGTACAAACATTAAATTTATCAAAAAAATAATAAATTTAAAATAGTTAATAAATATATAAAGAACAATAAATTTAAAAAAGTACTTTTAATGATTCTTAGGTTTTTGAAACATTTAAAAGCACAATTAATGCATTACTTTCATAGACATAGGCACAAATAAGCAAAATAAAACTTTTATTGATTTAGTAGCTTCACTTATGATCAATAATATTTTTATTCAAAATAATAAATTTTGAAAAAAGTAACCATATTGATTTTTTCAAATTTGATTTTAGCCCCAGCCTCCCCTATTGGCATAGGGGATTTTTTAAAATTGGATTAACAATGTTATTTATGTCCTAAATAAATGTGCATAAGTAAGAAATATTAATTTTAAATATTTTGTAAAAATATGATTTTTTTCCAAAAATGGCCCTATTTTTGACACTGTGCGGCGCACCACCACATTACTGTCGAGAAGCACGTGCTATATTGAATGACACTTAACCTAACAGATGGATTGGACGTGGGGGACCAGTAAATTGGCCTGCAAGTTCGCCAGACTTAACCCCCCTTGATTTTTTCTTGTGGGGTTTTGTCAAAGAAAAAGTCATGGTGACTGCTCCAACTACAGCCGAAGACATGAGAGAAAGGATTACGCGTGCAGTTCGTGAAATCACCCCAGATATGTTATTCAGAGTGCGGAATTCTTTTCGAAAGAGAGTTGATAAATGTTTAGAACAAAATGGCCGTCATTTTGAACATCTGATAAAATCATGTACTTAATATCAGTTTTTTCTTCTGTTGATTTTCTTTTTTTTGTTGAATTTAGCGTAGTGACATTGACATTGACATGAAATTATTCATTGATTATAACGTAGTTTTTTTCTGGAGATTACGAATCTGGAAAAAAACTGCACGTTTCCATTTAACATTTAAAAGTTACCCCCCGCCCCTAAACAGTGGAAAGGGTTAAAACATTACTTACTCCGTCAAAAAATGTCCCCCAACGACCCATTGCATCCCTAGAAATTTCATTTATTTTCAATCAGCCGTTTTCTCAACATCGCTTTGTAACACTTTCAAAGGACCACTCGGTATAGGTAACTAGGAACTTTTAAAAAGGAAAGTGACTGACTAAAATTCAATTTTCTAGGTTTTATATACATAATGCAAAAATTTCAGTAGATATGAGGTACATCCCAGAATATAAGATCATTCCTTTTTGCCATTTCAATAGGGCAATAAATATCCATTTAGGATTATATTCAGGGTTTTTCCTCATATATTGACACCATCCTTAGGAAGTTTTTATATAGAAGAAAATGTTGAATATAAAATTTATTTGAACCACGTATTACGTATTGATCTTATGGATTGTTGGAAGAGAAAACTTTCTCTCTCTCTAACGCATTGCGTCTAACGGCAGAGTTTTGTCAATTTTTTCGACTATTAGGGGTTTGACTACAAATATTTCAAAATATGATAGTATGGATGATTTTGAACAAAAAATTCTTTATACCATCGATAAATTCTAAATGGTTTCTGAGAAATCACAGTTTATAATGTTTAATTTTGGAGAAGGTTTAAATTAAGTTCTTGACGACATGACAACACTGATATTGGGCTGTACGAGATTACTCTAATCTCTTCACCTGTGTTTGTCAACAAAGAAACATAAAAAAAACCTGTAGGTTTGAGACAGATTCAATTAATTTACTTCGATTATTTATTTACGATGTAGGAATTAATTATTTAATAAAAAAGATAATGGTTTGTTAGCTTAATATCAGAGCGTATAAAAAAGTAAATAAACCATAATAATTTTTGAAATTATTATTTATTTGTACAATTTTAACACCAAAACCCTAAATAAGTTTATACTTTCTAAAAATTAATAAAAAATATCAACGTACCAAGCACTTTAATTATAACTACGTGGGTAATTCACACAATAGCAAAAGTATTCGAAAAACTTAAAGCAAATCTCCAAAAAGAGCTCCACGATTTATTATGACGAATTACATTTCCCATATCCCGCACTGCTTTAAAAAACTAACACAAATTTGTCACTAAAATCTTTCCGGTATGTTTGGGACGCTAAATGTGTATTCTGTCCATAAATAGGTATCATGTTTGCATATTCATTATTTAATACATTTTTAAAATCGACACTATGTATTTAATCGGTATGAAATTATTTTACATTAAAAAATTAAGGTAGATGCTACGAATTGCTATGTTCATTGAGCCCGGCTGTTTATTAGCGAGGTTGCCGTTTTTAGGAAGGAATTTTTAAAGTAAGATCAAATAGAGGATCCGGGTTTTATTCTCTAAATTTAGTTTTTTGGGATACTCTACTAAGAAAAAACTGTAGAGATATTGTTAAAAATATTATAATGAATTTTTTTACAAAATAAAATTAATAAAAGTATTAACGCTTTGCTTAAACAATAATAAAACAAAAAACAACTTTAAGGTCATTTTTCTCAGTACTGGTAAGGAAAATGGGTCATATAAAATATTTGTAGTCAAGCCCCTAACATCCCGTATATATCCCATCTGTCTTCTTGTAAACCCCATCGTGGAACATATTGTATTTTTAATTTTATGTTATCTTGTGCCTTTAAGTACTAACTTTTTATCCATTCGTTTTTACACACTACAATAAACATCTCCAAAAACACTTATTAGTTTTATTTATCTAATGCATTAAGGAATAAAATGCTCATGTCCATCTCTGCAACCTTTCATAAACAGATGGTTAGAATGTTTTTATTGTCCTCTTCCAACGGCAAAAGTCAGGACCTTATACTTTGGGATGTACTTTACCAACATCAATTTTTTTTTGTATTTTACATTGTTGTAGGAACTTTAAAAAAAGAAAAAATTTGTATTTTCAGAACAAAATTGACAGTAATAAAGGCAACAGTAAGAAAATGTGGAAAACATTTTTGAAGATGGCAAAGAAAACAATGCGTTGGAAATAGCTCAAAAACTTCATGCATATTATATCAAGAGTATTGAAGATATAGTAAATTATTACAAATTAATACAAATATAAATATAGTTAAATAATTTTGTGAAATATCACTGAACACTTAAGAAGAAAAATTTTAGATCTAAATTCAAACGAAAATTATAACGAAACGCTAAACAAACGATTAATTAAAGAAACCTTTGAAACTATTGGATATCCACTATTATATTTGGTAAATTTTAGTTTAAAATATGGCGGAATTCCCGAAAAATTAAAGTGGTAATATGTAATACCAATTTCTAAGATTTGTTGAAATGAGGCCAGTAAACGTATTGTGGGACATTGAGAAATTAATAGGGTCTGTAGTATATGAACAGTTTGTGGAATTTATAAATGAAAACAACATTTTGGTACAACATCAAGTTGGTTTTACAAAAAAACACTCGACCGAAACAGCACTGCAGTTCGTAGCTGAAAAGTGGAGAAGGAGCTTGGCAACGAATGAAGCAATAATAGCAGTTTTTTTAGACTTTAAACGGGCTTTTGAAACCATTGACCGGGAAAGATTATTAAACGAATTATACAAATATGGGATAAGGGATAATGTGCTAAATTGCTTTAAAAACTACTTGAGTAACATATATAAAAAAACAAGAGTATCAAACAAAATTTTGAGTGACAAATGTAATATATAGGTGTTCCTCAAGGTAGTATTTTGGGAACATTACTTTTTATTTTGTATATAAACGATATTTCATCAATTTTAAAACATTCCCATATTCAGTTATTTGCTGATGTCACATTAATTTATATACAAGATAGAAACATATTAGCACAAGATTGTATTAATTCAGATCTAAATTAATAAAATTGCCGGTAAAATTGGATATTTTAAAAGAATTTCTCCAAATTTAAGTTTTTTGTCAAAAAAAATTATTTATAATACTATTATCTCTCCACATTTTCTATATAGTTCCACATTTTTGTATTTGGCAAACGAAGAAATATTTGATAAATTACAAATTTTACAAAACAAAGTCATGCGGATTTTACTAAACTGTGATAAATATACAAAAATTACTTTAATGTTAAGAAAACAGAATGGTTAAATGTTCGTACTTTAATTTTTTATTTAGTTCAAATTTTTATTTATAAAATAAAAAATAATTTATTGCCCGAAAATCTAAGAACATTTATAAATGAAAACTTGTGAACAACATAATTACCAAACAAGACAAAACAAAGACTTACATTTAAATTATGTTTTTAAAGGGGTTGCTTATAAGTCAATTTTTTATAAAGGGTCGATTCAATATAATAAACTGCTATTAATTATAAAGTTTTAGAAATCTTATAAAAAATTTAAAAATAACTTAACAGATTATTTATTTAAGAATCAATGTTAAAAACTGATAAGGAACATAAAAGTATGGTTTCTGAAGCTTGTTTAGAGTACTCGTATAATATTTATAATTTTATGCTTTAAAATTTAAAATCACAGAAAATAGTGATTTTTTTAAATGTGGGTGCTTTTGTGACAAATGGGTTAATTCTTAATTTTTCGAGACAGCAGTCATTCAAGATAAATAATAATTTAATATAAAATCTAGTTATATTTACCTGTGAGCTGTGAGGCATTATTAATAAGCTCTGCGTTAAAGTGGGTTCGGATAAGGCATATAAAAAATCCAAATTGGATGGTTTTGGATAGAAGTCATTTTGGAGTATTTTACCAAAGGCCACTACAGTTTCGGGTTGTAAGCCTCTAGCCTTCGAAAGAAGGTTTACGATATGCCAATGACCAGCTTGACAAGTCATGTTCACAGCCAGAATAGGATCGAAATGAGATTCATGCACTAAAAAGTTCCTGCAAGAAATTTTTTAGTTAATGCTTTCAAACTTTAAAAAGTATACATTTTATCACTAAGGGTTAGAAATATATATACCTTTAATTTCACTTACGATTCTAGTAAATTCAACTCTTCCAACTTAGGTGTTAAGAGATTTTTCCCATTGGGAAAGCCTACCATGATTTTTTGGTCTGACATATTTGTTATCATCATAGCAGTTAACATTGTTGAGGCCAGGGATGTTTGAGAAAGACAGTTCTACAGTCACGCTACCTGCTTTAACTGAGACAAAGAGCAATCTCCGTTCTTGTCAAGGAGATGCCCTAGATCAGCTGGCGTACATGCGCTCCGAATATCAAGACAAGAATTTTGGTCGGCAGTAAACAGGTGTGAATGTATAGGGTGTCCAATTTTGGTTGTAAATGCGAGGTATCTCCGTTATTTGCAAATATTTAGGGTTGAGGTTTTAGCGACACCGTACCAATTTTTTGTTAAACTCAAGCTGCCGTAATCAGATGTTCCATAGCCCGCTTCGTTTCGGAGATACAGGGCCAAATTGAAAAAATTGTATTTTGGGACACCCCTCGTATCTCGGTTATCTTTTAACGTATCGAAAAGGTAAAAACTGGCTCTTATAGAGTTTTTTACATAGAATCCAGTGGCGTGGACAGATTTTTACTTGGGGCCGTCGTTTTTGATACATGACCCAAAGTTGCGTTTTTTTTAAATGGGACACCCTGTATATTTTTACGTAGTCATATTCATCTTATTATCTATACTTATTTTAAAAATAAGGCTACAGTTTAAGTTTTTAAGAATATATTAAGTCTATCTATTTTTCGTAATTAGCCATGTTCAAAAGAACTGCTCAAACTGATTTCCATTTTCTCTTAGACATCTCTCACACTCTTGCAATTTTACCCAGTGCATTTGAAATGACTACATTGCGTGCTTGTATTTGTAAAAATGCCTGCTCAGTGGTGTTACGCAGGTCTTGAACTGTGTTATGTAGGGTACGAAAAATTAAATTTTTTAGGTGACCCCATAAAAAGAAGTCCAATATGGACAGGTCAGGCGACCTAGGAGTCCATCGGACAGGTCCGTGCGTTCCAATCCAGCGTTCGGGGAAGTTCTCTTCTAAATACCGCCTTACCATTTGGGAGTTATGTGCTGGATCTCCGTCTTGTTGGAAATATATTTGATTCACATGTGCTAAAGGGACATCTTCTATGATTTCTGGCAATATATTTTGCAATATTTCAAGGTAGCGATTAGCTTCAAAAATATGAAATTTTATTTTGGTTCCTAGTATGAAACAAGCGACATTAAAGCCAAATCTGCCTTGTTGCTCGCGTGGAAATATCAAATGTCGATTTTCAGGTGACTAGTGTCTCGTATTGTGCCTATTAAATATTCCAGCACTACTTATATACGATTCGTCGGACCATATACCCGCCCTTCCAAAATTTTGGTTAGTATTAATTTTCTGTAAATGCCACTGGCAAAAATCAATACGTCGTTCTGCATCTCCAGGATGTAGATTTTGCACAACTCTGACTTTATAAGGTTTATACTTATGTTTCTTTAAAATCGTTTGAACCCGAGACTTGATTACACCCACTTCATTCTCTATTTTTCTACAGGACGTTACAGGCGTTACATTTACACTTGCTAAGACGTTAATTTCATCAGCCTCACGATTCTCTTTGTTATATTTCTTTGATCTGCGCTTTTTGAAAGAGCCAAAATTTCTTAAATTCGATTTCAGCCTATAGAATATTAATTTATTTGGCTGCCTCCTTTCCGGATATCTATATAATAAAAGTTTAAGTTTTAAAAAAGATTGCAACAACAATTATGAAAATAAAACGTTACCTAATGAAATAAAGCTCAGAAGCAGCGTTTATATTTTCATGACTCTCTATGAAACAGGTCATCATATCATATTGTTCAAAGTTTTCAAATAATTGATTTGCAGCCATTTGTTAAAAAGTAATAATCAGAGCGACTAATTTAACACGTCTATTAGTATTAACATCAAAACTTTATGACAAAGCAGTGACAAAGCCATTTTTGACAAGCAGTCCATGGCTTACTATGAAAAATATAGACGATATTATTACAAACCTAAATTGCAGCCTTATTTTTAAGAATAACTATAGATAACCATATATTTTTGAAAAGCTCATAATAAGACGAATAGGACTCCGTAAAAATATACAGGGTGTCCCATTTAAAAAAACGTAACTTTGGGTCAAGTATCAAAAACGACGGCCCCGGGTAAAAATCTGTCTACGCCACTGGATTTTACGTAAAAAACTCTAGAAGAGCCAGTTTTTACCTTTTCGATACGTTAAAAGATAACCGAGATACGAGGGGTGTCCCAAAATGCAACTTTTTCAATTTGGTTCTGTATCTCCGAAACGAGGCGGGCTATGGAAAATCTGATTACGGCAGCTTGAGTTTGACAAAAAAGTGGCACGGTGTCGCGATAACCTCAACCCTAAATATCTGCAAATAACGGAGATACCTTGCATTTACAATCAAAATTGGACACCCTGTACATTAAAGAAAGTCGGCAGGTGGCGCACCTTTTCAGAGAGGTCAAAACGATAAACTGCAAATTGAAAAGTCAACTGGTGCTGATCGACATCGAGGCATGCCACAGGTGCCCGGAATGCCTGAAGGATATACACTTCTAAGTGGAAGGACACATTTTTTATTAAAGATGATCTACCAGAAGTATTTTTATCAGCGGAACCTAATGTTAATTGTTAGTTTGTTATAATATTAGTATTGTGAGATTTCCCTGTAATGAACCTATACAGTTGGTTGGGAATGTTGAGAATAAATAAATAAATAAATAAATAAAATTACATGTTTGAGAGCAACCAAAAGATAGATATTTTCTAAATGTTGAGAAACCGTAAACTTTAATTTTGTGCAACTATTAATCAAGTCAACAAGTTAATTTGTTTGTTTTCATATAACTACTCGAAGGTTTTTTTTAGGATGTTAGATCTAATTTAATCTTATTGAATGAATAAATAATTAGTGTTTCGTTTATACATTTCATATTTACGTAGTAATATTATCTAGTTTTTGGCAATAGATATTTGTTGTTTTAAATGTATCTTTTTTCATCTATTATATAAGAAAACGGATCAAACAAAACAGCAGAGATGAATAAAAGAACTTAGTGACAGAAACCTAAAACACAGAATATAATCAAAATAAAAGAAATATTATTTAATTTTAGATCTCGTTGGCTATGTGCACTGAAATAATACTTGGTGAGTGGTTATTAAGAAATCTTGGTTCTTGGGATTAGACCGTGTCAAATTGGAAACACTATCCGACGTTTCGCCTTCGATTGCACGAGGCATCTTCAGGGATCTTTACTCCACGAGATCTGAACATTGAATCGTGCAATCGAAGGCGAAACGTCGGATAGCAATTCCAACTTGACACGGTCTAATCCCAAGAACCAAGATTTCTTAATTGACCAAAGCCGTGAAAGCTTCCGTTCTAAATTACCCCCATATTCAGTAAAAAGGTTTAAGAGTCAGACCAGGTCTAGTTGCTATGGTACTTAAAACTCTTAGTTCGCCGGTTACGTTTGGCTTATGTCACTGTCATTTTGTAATTCTGACATTCAGAAAAATTATTTGTTCAATTGTTAAAAATGTCATCTTAAACCTGTAACTGTCAAGTTAGACCTGGTCTAAATTTAAACCTTTTAACTGAATACGGGTGTCCATGTTTTGCAGTACAATTAGTCCTCTAATGGGAAAGAAGTTTTCAGGACAATCTGACCCCATTACAGACTTCGTGTAATTTTGACATTATACTGTATTATACAGGGTGTTTTCTAATTCTTTTCTCTTCTCTGCATGGTCATAACAATATCGTTAATATGACAATATCACCATGCAGAGAAATAGATTTTATTTTTTAAGTCAAAATCTAGGAAAGGTAAGAAAAGTAAGTGAGAAAAGTCAGTGGCGTGCTACTGACCATATGTAATATTATTTAAGACTATGTTAATTGAGTCGCCACAGTTTAAAATCGAGAATTCGTTTTTTTTTGTGAAAGATGTCTCTAAATATCTAGTCTCCAGTTAACAATTTGTGACCACGGGATGTTAATGGTTTTCTTAGAAGACTTTTTTAAATAATTTTACCTTTACACTTTTATTAAAATAATATAATATTCTTTAACAAGATAATTAATAAAAGAATCTTATTTAAAAAACTATATCAACTATTAATTCCTAACACTGGAACCTGTGGTGGAAGATAGATCAAAATACAAGAGTTCTAACCACACTATACCACAACTTGTTACGTTCTGGTCGCGCGTTTCTCTAACCAAGTTAGCATTATCAGCAGATGATATAAACTAAAGGAACTTATCCTAATCGAGACTATTTATAGGTAAATGTGGTCACGCTTTCCATCTGCACCGTTGTCAAGTAAACAATAGAGGGGACTATAGGGAATAGGCCCTCTGTCTTTATTTAGTGCTTTCTTACCACATTTAACTATTTCTATACTCTCAAATGCATTCAATAATCTATTATTAGATAAATTTTTAATCAACTTAAGATTATTTATTCCTATTTGTTGCTTGTTTTCCAAAGCAAGATGGGCAACGCTTGACTTTTCTGTTCTTCCGTATTTTAAATGTGCCATGTGTTCTTTAAAACGAATGTTTATGGAGCGTTCAGTTTGTCCAACATATTTTAGATTGCAGTCATTACAGCTAATTTCATAGATGCCATTCCTCTCCTTCAAGTCGACTTTGTCTTTAGGGTCTCCAAAGAGATTTTTCAAACTGTTCTCTGTTCTGTAGGCTACTCTAAAACCTACGTTTTAGTTACTTTTTCTAGACCTCTCGTATATCTGGGATCATATGGGATTACTATGAACTTATTGGGAGCCTCAGGTGCTTGAAGAGTAGTGGCATCTTTTAACATTTTCTTATGCTTATATCTATTTACTAATTTATGTACAAAATTATCATTACATCCATTACGTTTAGCTATATTTTTAATCCGATTCATTTCATTGTTAAAACGTTTTTTACTTAATGGAAAATTGACTAACCTGTGAGTTCAGAAATGAAATGGCGCCATTTTGTGTTGACGGCAATGAAATAAGTCGGATGTAGAAATCAAATTTCGAAAAACGTTGTTAAAATAGTTTTCTGGTAAAAATACTGAAGTTATTAAGGGACTGAAGAAAAAAGAATGTTTTTATTTAAAAGCTAACAAAGGAAATAAGATGGTTATACCAGACAAAACAGATTATCTTGAAAGAGTAGACAATTTGATTCAAACTGGTCCTTACGATTTAATTAAGAAAAACCCATTATCAAAAATGATAACGGAAGTAAAAAATACCTTAAAAGAGTGTAAAAACCTTGTGTCTGATAAACTAAAATTTAAACTAACACATAGCAACCCACAGTTATCTAAACTGTATTGCCTTCCCAAAATCCATAAACCTGGGAAGTCCATGAGACCTATTGTTTCAGCTCTTGTACAATATTTCAAAATAGCTAGAAGAATTTAGCAAATTAAATATCTCGTACGATAACTTTGAGGTTACTAACTCGTTAGAATTCTTAAATAAAATTAAGAATGTTCACTTAAAACAAGGTGAAATTTTAATATCTTTTGATGTAAGCTCATTGTTTTCTAGTGTACCCATACCACCAGCTTTAGAGTACCTAAAGAAACTACTTGAAATCAATAATTTGAAGAAAGAAATTATTGATGAATATTTGCTTCTCACAAAATTATGTATGAATCAAAATTTTTTCAGTTCAACAATAAATATTATAAACAACTTGAGGCAACTGCGATGGGCAATTGCTTATCTCCGTTCCTTGCAAATTTGTTTATGGGTAGATTAGAAATCCAATCCAAAAAAAGAACTGAAGTATTTCCCAAAGGTGTGGTATAGATACGTAGACGATATATTTGCTGTTTTTGATACTAAAACAGAAAATTTGAAGATTTTCTTAGAAACATTAAACAATAAATATCCTTCCATTAATTTTACGTACAAAGAGGAGAACAATGGGCAATTACCTTTTCTCAACACGTTAGTTATTAGAAATAAGGATAAATTAGAATTTGATATTTATAGGAAATTTACTAATACTGAGAAGTATATAACATCCGACTCATTTCATTGCCCAACACAAAATGGCTGCATTTCATTTCTTAACTCACAGGTTAGTCAATTATCCATTAAGTAAAGAACGTTTTAACAATGAAATGAATCGGATTAAAAATATAGCTTAAAGTAAGTAGACATAAGCCTAAAAAATGTTAAAAGATACCACTACTCTTCAAGCACTTGAGGCTCACAATAAGTTCATAGTAATCCCATATGATCCCAGATATACGAGAGGTCTAGAAAAAGTATTTAAAAACGTAGGTTTTAGAGTAGCCTACAAAACGGAGAACAGTTTGAAAAATCTCCTTGGAGGCCCTAAAGACAAAGTCGACTTGAAGGAAAGAAGTGGGATTTATGAAATTAGCTGTAATGACTGCAACCTAAAATATGTTGGGCAAACTAAACGCTCCATAAACATTCGTTTTAAAGAACATATGGCACATTTAAGATACGGAAGAACAGAAAAGTCAAGCGTTGCCCATCTTGCTTTGGAAAACAATCACCAAATAGGAATAAATAATCTTAAGTTGATTAAAAATGTATCTATTAACAGATTATTGGATGCATTTGAGAGTATAGAAATAGTTAAATGTGGTAAGAAAGCACTAAATAAAGACAGAGGGCCTATTCCCTATAGTCCCCTCTATTGTTTACTTGATAACGGTGTAGTCGGGTGCAACCAATTGTGATCACATTTAGCTATAAATAGTCTCGGTAAGGATAAGTTACTTTCGTTATATCATCTGCTGATGATGCTAAACTGGTTAGCGAAACGCGCGTCCAGAACGTAACAAGTTGTGGTGTTGTGTGTTTAGAACTCTTGTATTTTGATCCAACTATTAATAATTTAAACAAATTAGAACAAAAATAAGATAAGTTGTTGAAAATGCGCTTCACCTTGAAGGCTACATGCTTCAGCTCTTTTGGTCATATTGTCGCGCACTCTTTGAAGTATATCTCCAGTATTTCTTATTATATTGCAGGAAACTCTTATACCTTCAGCTCTTCTAGAGTGTTTACTGGGGTGTAGTAAACCAAAGCTTTAAGATGCCCCCATTAGAAAAAAATTCAAACTATTTAAATCTGGGGACCTGGGAGGCCATGGTTGGGGTCCACCACGACCTACCCATCGGTTATTGAATGTGCGATTTAAATATTCTCTTGCTTCGTGCAGCATTTTCCAAATTAAAATATGCGAGATATTCGTATTATTTCCAATTTTTTTAGTATTAAGTTCAGAATTTTCATCAATTGAATTTAAAACTCCTTCTTAAATTCTGGAGTTCTTACAGTCCGATAAGCCCCTTTTATTTGACTATTTGGCTTCAAAGTACCTGTTTCAGTCAACCTTCTATGTATATTTGCAAATGTTCGCCTATCTGGTATGACTGGAAGGAAGCACTCTTGATACAATGGCTTAGTTTTCGATGATTTGCCGTCAGCCAAACCAGGCATGTACTGCATATGTATAGTCAAAAGCAGTGTTATCGTGCGGGTCATACGATTTATCAACGATAAACTTTTTAAGTTTGTTTTTCTTTTGTTACGTGTAATCATATCCTCCGCATAGAATCCCGAAGATGAATTAGATAGACCTGTGATATTTTTATATGAAAAAAGAGGATAAACATATAAATACCAGCAGTTGCAAAAATCTTTGAGCGATGTCACTTCAAAGTCAGATCGACAAGTCAGTGCAAAATGAGTAACAGAAAACAATTTTTAGGTTTTTTGCATCCACAAGTGAAAAAAATGGTATTAAATCTAATAAAATATTACGAAAATGAAAATTCACCGGCCAATATCCAGGAGACAGTAGCAAAAGCTCTGGGAATCGGTATAAAGACTGTGCAGAAAATTGTGCTTGAAAAAAAGCCTAATTTACCAGCGAAGAAGATTAAAAAATGTACACGAAAAAAGCCAAAGACAGAAGACTTAATGACCATACCATTGCCAGTTTAACGCAATAGAATTAATATGGGCTGAGGCAAAATCATATTACGAAAAACACGTGAACGATGGTCTTACATCAGATGAAGTGCAAATTGTTTGGCAAGATTTATTAAATTATATTACGCCGGAGTACTGGAAGAAATCTGTGGAACATTCCGAGAAATTAATATGGGAGAACGAGTTTTAGAAGTCGAAATAGCACCAATGATCATTGCGCCATTTGAGGACGACTCAGGAGATGAGGACTTTTTAAGTGATGATGATATTTTTTAGTCTATAATATTAAAAAGTTTCTGAAAGATTATATTAGTCTTTGACGTGTATAAATCATAAATTGCATTATGAATATCCATTTTTGCATTGTAACTTAAGTCTTTTGCCTGGATTTTTTCGTGTACATTTCTTAATCTTCTTTGGAAGTAAATTATGTTTTTTTTCATGCACAAATTTCTGTACATTACTTATACCGATTCTCAGAGCTTTTGCCACTGGGTCCTGGATATTAGCCAGGGAATTTTAATTTAAATTTTTTTTTATTAGATTTGACACCATTTTTTTTGCTTACTTTTTTAGTATATTTGTAATTTTGTAGGCAATAAATAAATAATTATAGAATACTTGTTCCAATTTTAAAGCGTATTTAAAATAAGTAAATTTTTTTATTAATTATAAGACAATATTTGATATATAAAAATCGGTAAAATCGCTTTACCAGGAACTCGGGGCTAACGAAAAATACAGGCTATATATATATATATATATATATATATATATATATATATATATATAGAGGATGTCCTAGATATCTTGATAACGGATAGCGATATAAAAAAAGTTCAAATACAAAAGTTGTAGAACAATACGGGCTACATAACCTAAAATTATTTTCATTTATACAGGGTGTCTCAAAAATCTGTAGCGATGCAAAGTTGTGTTTTTTCTTATGGGACACCCTGTATATTTTTGCATATTTAGATTCTGCTCGTAATTCTACACATTTTTTGTATAACATGCCCTATGCCTAAATCTGATAGTTTTTCTAATATCCGCCATTTTGTAAGTGCCTTCTTTCAAACGATGTGGGCCGTTGGCTTTTTGATATAGGATTATGATTTTTGGCAGGAAAATTAACACAAGTATGGGTTGACTTTCAACGTGAACAAAATTTGTCGGCGTTGTACAGGGGGTCCTAGATAAGTAGGAGAAATTAAAAAAATTAAAAACATCATATCTTCATTTTTTTTAAATGGAATGTATAGTATAAAAATGTTTGGGTCACGAATAGTCTAAAATATTAAAATACTATACATTTCATTTAAAAAAATGAAGATATGATGTTTTTAATTTTTTTAATTTCTCCTACTTATCTAGGACCCCCTGTACAACGCTGACAAATTTTGTTCACGTTGAAAGACAACCCATACTTTTGTTAACGTTCCTGCCAAAAATCATAATCCTATATCAAAAAGCCAACGGCCCACGTCGTTTGAAAAAAGGCACTGCAATTCATATTTTTTTACAAAATGGCGGATATTAAAAAAACTATCAGATTTAGACATAGGACATGTTATACAAAAAATGTGTAGAATCACGAGCAGAATCTAAATATGCAAAAATATACAGGGTGTCCCATATATGTATAAATGAAAATAATTTTAGGTTATGTAGCCCGTATTGTTCTACAACTTTTGCATTTGAATTTTTTTTTATATCGCTATCCGTTATCAAGATATCAACCGAGAACGCACTATTGGGACACCCTGTATATATATAGCCTGTATTTTTCGCACGCATGGCCCTTAATTTTAGACTGAAAGTTGAAAAAATCGGATAAGTAGTTTTTTAGCTGTTTTCCGGCATCTAGGAATCCTTAAACATAAAGATCTGAAAAAATCTCACGAGGGAAGTAATAACTAATTATCTTGTGTTTTTAACAAAAGTGTATAATATTTTTGCAAAATAAAATTTTTTTCTTATCACAATACAAAAAAAAACAAGTTTTCTTTGCGAAGGGGTGGCCCGCATTTAAATAAGTGACACTGTATAAGTGGTTAGATTTTTAGGTCAAGTGGGGCTCATAATTTTTGGTGATTGATAAAAAAATCTCACTTTCATTAGGTGGCTGTATAAACAGAACATATCCTGATTGTTCCAATGATTCGAACCGCCTTCCGACTTTATTAACGCGCTTGCCATTTTGTGTATTTTTGTTTTTGCCAACCAAAAAATTTTAACCAAATACATATTTAGCGAATTTTCTTATTTAGTCCCTCGGCAGTTAATATATAAAATAATATTAAGTGGCTATCTTAATAACATTGCCTAATATAATAAAAAAAAACTATTTTCTTTCTTCCTGTATATTGGTAAATAGCCCATCGAGATTTAATAGCTCGATAAAAGAATCACACAACATTTTGGTATTCACTGTGTTTTCTGATTTGATTCATAATATTGGTGACCTTTGGACCCGCACGATAAGACCGCATTCAACTATACCAACTCTTCATTAGTAAACTCAGCCATTTTTTTTTAGAATAACAATGCTCAGATATTTTAAACACCAAATTAATAAGACGTGAAGAGCTGAATTTAAAAACTGAACTCTCAAAGTAACTTACCACAGAATTATTAATAATTCTGACAGCCCCACCTACTACAATGATAAGTAATAATTATTTTTTAATAATTCCTCATGAACGCCACTGGTGGAAATGTGGTACATTAAAAAATTCCTCTTGATGCATAGCACCTGTATACCAAATTTGATTAAAATATCTATATGATATTATAGATATTATTGAAAAATGATTAATTTTTAAAAACTTTACCACCCTATATCTGAAAAGCTAAGACGTTTAGGACACGGTCATATGAAGTTTTCTTCTTAAAATGAACCCAAAAATCACCCCATTAAATATTGACATTCAATTAGAAAACACCCGAAAATTGACACTATACTTATACTATGAGCAGGACAAACTGGACAAGATAGCCCTCTCTGTACTTACATAAAATCCTTACTATTATTAGCTTTGACCTGTTCACTACTATTACTCCGAAGTAACAATTCCACATAAGCCATGACCGCCACGTTACCAATGTGTATCCGGGTTGTTATGTTCATGTCTATCCTGCTAGCACTGAGGCACAAATGTACAAATTTGAGAAGCGTTTTACAGTCAGCAGAAATGGCCAGTTTCAATACACGCTTCAACAAGTGCACCTTGGCCTGTTTGTAGAGGATAATCCCTGAAACACAAATTTCAATATTACATTTATTTTTTTTTGTCTATGAGCAGACCGCGAGGGCCAATAGTCTAATTTTTGGAGAAAGTCCATAAACAGGAAGTTTGTTAAGAGGTGCAACATGCCAGTCTTGATTGCATGCTTTAGATATGTTGAGGACAATAATTTGGGTTCCCCCATAGAGGAATTGTCCCAATTGTGAGTTAATAAGGTAGGAGCTGTTGTGAACCTTTGAAGGCGGAAGCCATATTGCCTGTCATGGATAAGTTTAGACCTTTCAAGTCAAATTGAAAGATCAATATTGATATACTTCTACATTGCCTTACTCATAATTGGGAGTAGGAATATAGGTCTGTAGTTAGAGGGAAGAGTTTTGGATCTTTTTTAGAAACAAGTTGTACATGAGCAGATTTCCAGGTTTTGGGGAAAAATGCCCTTGTCATAGGACATTGGAGTGACATGGTAAGGATAGGGGCTATTGGCTACAGGAGCATTTTTTTAGGGCTATCGCCGGAATACTATCAAGGCCAGAGAGGACTTTTTGGTATTGTGTCTTGAGAATAGGTTGAACCTTTTTAATCCTGAAGAAAATGTAAAGGTAAAGCCTGTACTGATGGAGGTGGAAATAAAGAGGAGGGATTAAAGTACGATTTGATGCAATTTTTTTTGCCAAAAGCTCATCATCAGAAGTTAGGGGGTTGAAAGGGGAGAAAAAGTTTTCATTAACGTTTTTGGCAAATTTTGAATAACGAAGGAGTTTTGATTAACGTTTTTGGCAAGCGACTAAAAGGATTTGAGAGTTTTTCTTCTCAAAGCCATTCTTAATTTCTTGTTAAGAAAAAAGAACATACATTTCAGTATACACTGAAGGATGAAAAGATTCTTCTAGTAAACGATTATTGGTAGACAAACTTAACACTATCGGACTAAAAGTTATTTAATTAAAGGTCAGCAATTAGTTACTCATACCTGAATGATAAGAACCACGAGATATCATCAAATCACCACAATGTTCTAAAAGTTGTGGCAAATTTAAGTTAAATATATACGATAATTTTTCAGCCTTTTCAAGATCATTTTCTTGTGCTACATAGTCCATAAATCTTTGTACAGGAGGATATCTAAAAGAAAAATAAAATATGGCCACAACTCGGAAAACTATTTTACTTAACCTAACCTAACATAAGAAATTTAAATATCAGTATATCACTCAAATGGCCGGTTGCACAAAGCTCTATTAAAGTTTAGAATGTTTAACGGAATGTCAAATTTGACAGCGGTTTCCTAGATTTTTGTACGCAGCTTGTCAAATCCGAAAGTTTAGTTAAATATTCTAAACAGCAATTAAGTTTTGTGCAACCGAGAGAAGAATATATAGTCAGACCTTTAGAGTAAGATTTAATTCTTACTCTAAGGTCAAACCCCTATATTAGTACAGGCTGTCCCATTTTGGGTACTTTTGCGGGGTATCTCCGTTATTTTTATAGACAGAAAGTAGAGGTTTTCACGACAGTGTGCTATTTTTTCGTAAAACTAAAGATGCCGTTAACAAACTTTTCATAGCCCTTTTAGTTTTTAAGGTACAGGGCTAAATTGAACATGTTGCATTTTCAGGCACCCCTCGTATCTCAACTATCAGATAACTTATCGAAAATGTGAAAACTGTTTCTCATATAACTTTTCCCGCAGAACTTAAGTCCGCCTTCGGAATTACTATACAGGGTCAAGTCAAAAAGTTATCGGACCCTATTTTATTTTTTTAAATGGAACACCCTGTATATTCATAGACTATAAAATTTCTCTTTTTTGTATCTTTTCAAAAATATATGATAGTATGCACTTTTTCTCAGAAACACGCAAATAAATGACACTTTTCTGACATAAATGCATAATTTAATAGTAGGCTATGGCTATTGTTTATGACAAGAAACAAAAATAAATGTCAAATATTTATCTATTTCATCGGTTTTTGGATCGCCTTTTGGTCTATAAAGCTTGGGTTACAGATTGAAAAAGTTCGCATCTTGCGTCGTCGATTGAAGCTGCAGAACAACGTAAGTAAAATTAAAACGTTAATTCAATGTTTAATTTTTATTTCATAGTAGCTGTTTTGAAGGGTTGTTTTATTCGTGGTTAAAAATGTCTCATATATTTCAAACGTTTTTCTTTGCTAGAGAAAATGTATGTTTCCGTCATCAACCGTTTTTGCAATTTATGGTGTTTTTAGTAGAACATTATCTAAATTAAAAACCTACAGTTTAATATACTAAAAGTCTCCATTCCTTAGTCATCGATGTCTGTCATTTCTAACCTCCAAATGTCATTTTGTCTTGGTTTTGTGCAGCTGTCAATTTGGAGATTATTTTTCCTCCAATGTCGTAGACAGGTCATGTACTGCACAAAACGACATTAGCCCCATAAAGCGCGTGACCTGTCAACGACATTGGAGGTAACATAACCTAAAAAATTTTTTTTTTAACATTCAGAGGTTAGAGATTTTTAATTTATGGTTTGAAAATAAAGGAAATTCAGTTGAAAGAAGTTCCCAAGTTTACAATGGAATTGCCAATATAAATAATTGAAATTTGCGACCAATCAACAAAACATGGAAAAAAGCTAATCGCTCCAAAAATACATTTAAGAAATCGAATAATGCGTGGTTACTAAGCGAGGTAATTTTTTCTCCACAAATGAATATACTACAAACCCCGGGTATTTCTTTTGGAAGACCAGAAAAATCATTTACAGAAAACAGTAATAGGTCAAAACGAAGAAAAATTCGAGAACTGGCAGATACATACGACAAAAATCAATTGAAAGGTGTGTTGAAGTTAATTCTAAAAGACGAACAAAAAAAGGATGACCTAAATTTAATTAAAACAGGTCTTGAAACTATACCAACCCGATCAGCTAAAATAATGAACACTTGGAATAATCAGAACAAAAAACCTATCAAACCATATACAAATGATGAAGCTCTTAGCCTGATAATCGATACTAGGATGTCCAAGCACAATTATGAAACAATTAGAGGAGACGCTAAGGAAAGAAACTTCGATGTTTATCCCTCTTATAAAAAAATTTTGGAAGCAAAGGTCAATTGTTATCCATCTTCTGAACATATACAGGTCACCGAATTGGATGCAAAGGTTCAACTACAGGCGCTTTTGGACCATAGTGTTTCGCGAATTATTTTATCTGAAAAAGATGTATTTGAAAATGTCGATACCAGCCTTACAATGACTTTGATACACAAGTGGGGTTGCGACGGAAGTACCGGCCACAGCCAATATAAACAGACTTGAATTCGTGGGTTATGGGACTGCAATAAGGTCTAAAGCAGTGGCGGCTCTGAGGCCGCGCCTCACCCCCAAAATAAAGGAAAAGAGAATTTTTATATATAACTTTTTATCTATTACCAATTAGAAATATACTTTTTAACAGTTTTACAACATAATAACATTAAAAAAAAAACAAAATATAATCCCATAATAAATATTTTAGAAAATAAATTCTGACCACATCAAAAAACCGACCGTGCAATCCGTGCAAACCCATTCCTAAAGAAAGTGCTCTCGAATGAGGCGAAATAATTTAGCTTGGAAAGTTTCGACTTCTGACCTATTTATCAACGGCCGGTGCCGATGCCGGCGACTCACCTGATTACGACAGAGCGGAATGGCGATTGCCGATGCACGCGGTTTCTATTGCATTCTTGAGGCGATAAATCTGTAGCTTGGATATGCTTTTATTGGTTATTTAAATCACATGACTAGCGAAATATTCCAACGGCTTCTTTTAACGTGGTGCGTGCGGCTGAGAAATAAATAGGAAATAGATTGCGATAATCGCTGATTGAGGGCGTTCTGTCTTTTAAGGTGAATAAATACGCGTGAGTAAGTTTTTTTTTTGTTTTGATTTGGTAAGTTGGACCGTTCCATTTTTTGTATTTGCTTTTTGCTTTTGAAATGAATCCTATTCACGACATTATTGCTTCATTAATTGAAACGCCTTTTTTAAGAAGAAGCGAAACTGAAAAGAAACAGATATTAGGTAGCCGTCCGACGCCCAAAAATTTTAGCAATATTTAACGATAAGAGGCAAGGTAAAAAATATTCAAGAACTTTTCAAATATCTTGGTACGAAACTTATAGGTGGCTATGCGGAAGTATTTATAAAGAAAGCTTATATTGTTGGCCTTGTATTTTATTAGGTTGCGTCAAAAATAATTGGAGTTCAGGGGGCGGATATTCGGATTTAAAAAATTTTTCACGAGCAGTAAAATCGCATGAAAGTTCAAGAGAGCATATTAAAAATTCGGTAGCACTTACAAGACTGGAGCAAAATAGAGCGACTATTGCGGATGCACTACAAGAAAATTCAAGTCTTAATAAAATTGTTTATAATGAAAATGTTCGAAAAAACCGTTTATTATTAAATTATTTAATTGATGTTACTATTACTTTGGGTAAACAGGACTTGGCATTTCGAGGTCATAATGAAACAACAGATTCTTTTAACCGTGGCAATTTTAAGGAAATATTTGCATGCTTAATAAAAAGAAATGCCGAACTTACTGAACATTGTGCTAAATTTAGTAATATTTTTACGGGACAATCTAAGACTATACAAAATGAACTAATTGGTTGCATACATGACTATATTCAAGAATATATAAAAAAAGAAATCAATGACACCGATTGTTGTTTTTTTGGCGTAATTGCGGATGATAGTATTGATATAACAGAAAAATCACAGTGTTCGATAACAGTTAGGTATGTGACCAACGGATCTTTAAAAGAAAGATTTTTAGGATTTTTTGACGTTAGCGATAATAGAACAGCAGAGAGCCTTTTTCATTTAATACAAAACAGCTTAGAGCCTTATGACTTTAAAAATAAATTGGTCGCGCAGTGTTACGATGGGGCTAGTGTTATGGCAGGTGAAATAAATGGGCTTCAAACAAAAGTTAGATCTATTGCTACTTTAGCTATGTTTACTCATTGTTGCGCCCACAGATTAAATCTAGTTTTACAACAGGGAACAAAACTGATTACCCAAAGTCGTATATTTTTTGCCACTTTATTAGGAATACCAAATTATTTCCACCAATCACCAAAACGGTCTTTTGTGCTTAATCAGATAGTAGGTAAAAGAATTCCGCGAGCTGTAGAAACGCGATGGTATACACGGTCTAAAATTTTAAACTTAGTGGCTAATGAATGGGACAATTTAATTATAGGATTTGAAACTATTATTAATGACTTCAGTTCTGGAACAGAATCTATTAATGGTGCAAAAGGATTTCTAAAGCCTTTTTAATGATTTCGAATTTTGCCTTTTAACGCATATTTATAAACAAATTTTTAGTTGCACTGATGTACTGTTTCAAATATTACAGTTAAAGCATTTAGATATAAATTACTGCATTTCGCAAATAAACCTTGCCAAGCAACGAATTATTGAATTTAGAAACGAGGACCATTTCAAAGAACTTTTCAATATTGCTAAAAAAGCCACTATTCTGCCAACTAACACACGTCGACGGCAATGTTCTAGCGACTTTGATATTTTTACTAAATATAAAATATTATATTTCGAAATAATAGATTGTATAATTCTTCAATTAGGGACGCGGTTTGAAAATTTAAATAATTTAAATTTCTTTGCTTTAGTCGATTGCACAAAATATTCGGAATATGTTAAATGCTTTCCAGACGATTTATTAAATAATTTATTAAAAAATTATCCAAACATTTTTGACAGAGATAGATTAAAGAATGAGCTTTCTGTATTGTATAGGGATGAACAATTTTCAAATTTAGATGTCGAAAAAAGTCTAGCTTTGTTATTTAAAGATTTTAAAGCAATTTTTGCGGAAGCATATAAGCTTTTTAATTTAGTTTTAACTATTCCCGCAACAAGTGTATCGGCCGAACGAAATTTTTCATGTCTTAAACGGATCAAAACCTACCTAAGAAACACAATGACACAAGAACGGCTTTCGGGTTTAGCAATGATGTCAATAGAGCAGGAATTACTGTCAGAACTTAGTGAAGACCAAAACTTTTACGACCAAATTATAGATAAATTTGCAACCTTAAAAGACAGACGTATAGATTTAATGTACAAAAAGTAGTTTTTTTTATCTTATTTCATACAACTATTTATTTTAAGTTTTAATAAACTAAATTATGTTTTTATTATCGCAATCACCGCTATATTTTAGTGATAGGTGTACATATTTTACTTGTTTTGTTTACTTTTTATTTACTTTTTTAGAGTTTATTTTTTTAGTTTTTAATGGTTTAGTAGGGCTATTGGCGACGACCTCCATTAAAAAAAAAAAGGTCAACGCGTCGCAGAATAATACCTCATGGTTGACGTGGAAATTTATTCACATTTAAACAAAATTAACCTCATGTAGCCTCACCCTTCAATATACTCACGAGCCGCCACTGGTCTAAAGTGAAACCACTATTTTCAATTGCAACGTTTCGTGTTACATTAACACTTTTTCAAGCTCTGGGGACAAATTAGATAAATTAGATTAAAAGCCGAAAAACAATCTAATAGGCTTACCTTGAGTTAGTGTGCAGCACGTTTACTTATCAACAACTGAAAGTGTTTGTTTTGGTTTGAGGTTAAGAACAATTACAGTCGCATTCAGCCGTACAGTGGGTCAGAATTGTACTAGATTGTGGTCAAACATAAATTAACTAATTATATAAGGTATTCTGCCATACAATAATGTCCATTTTGTTAAGTTTACCTCAATACGTAATGAAGCCTATTAAAAATAAAAATATATACAAATATAAGTAAAAACTTTTAAGGGTAAATACAAACAACGATTTAAAATACAGTTAAAAATAAAATTAGTATACAATATATATATATATATATATATATATATATATATATATATATATTATATATATATAATTAAGTCATATCACCCAAGATACTATTTGTTGTTTACAATAATTAGAGGAACGCTCAAGTCATATTGTCATGTTTGATTTTTTTTTATTATTATATGTTTTTATAATGTTACTGTAAATATTGCTACGACCTTGTGTATCGGTTCTAAGATTTACACAGTCGTTCAAATTTATATGGATCATTTCACTTATAATTCTTTTTGAGTAGTTTCTCAGAATCTAAGATTTGTATATTATCAAATTGAAATATATGAATTGTTTGAAAGTGATGTTGTGAGAGAGCAGTTTTGTCTTTGTCTATCATACGGCTATTTTTACAGTCATATTTGTGTTGGCTTGAGCGCTTCCCCAAGTAATGTTTCGTATGTCCGACATATAATTTATTACATTCGCAAGGTATGCAATAAACGACATTTGATTTTTTTTCCTTGGGTGTAGGGTCCTTTAACGTTGTATATAACATGTTTGTGGTTTTCTTATTACAAAACGCTAATTTTGCATTGGTGTCTCTGAGACAATTGTCAATTTTTTGTGAAAGACCATTAACCAGTTTATATCATCTGCTGATGATGCTAACTTGGTTAGCGAAAGGCGCGTCCAGAACGTAACAAGTTGTGGTGTAGTGTGGTTAGAACTCTTGTATTTTGATCTAGAAAATAGATTTTGTTGTCAGTTTCTTTTTCCATGGTAAATTGTAGTTTAGGATGGATATTATTAAAATGATCTAAAAGAGAACCAAGCATATTTTTTGGAGCTGAAAGAATTGTGTCATCAACATAAACATATATGAAAGGTTGATTGGACTTCAAAAAATGGCAGGCTAGGTCAGAAAGGGAAAAAGCAAGTGTTAAAGAAAGAAAGAAAGAAATTCAAATCCGCTTTAAAAGCGAAGTGGGATTGAATATAGATAAAGTAAAGCCAGGGGGGAGTGGAACTAGCAATGACGGGAATATGGCAAGAAGATTTTTTACCGAACCATCAGTAACAGCTAACATCTTAAATATCGACGAAGAGTGTGTAAAGCGTTGTGCGTGCATTTTGCAAGCTATGTCATCGGGATTTCCAACTGATGAAACTAAATTTAAAGAATATGGCGAAAAGACAGGGGTGGTGTTGATATCAAAATATCCGTGGTATTACATGCCCACCAGTACTCACAAGGTTTTGATTCATGGCGCATCCATAATTTCTGCCGCAGTCCTACCAATAGGCATGATGTCGGAAGAGGCACAAGAGTCTCGCAACAAAGACCTAAAAAACTATCGGGAACATTTTACTCAAAAAACATCAAGAACAGCTACAAACCAGGATATTTTAAACAGATTTTTTGGTATCTTCTGAACCACTAATCACAGGTTTAAGGAAAATGCCGAAGAAAAATAAACAAATGTTTTTACCCGAAACAATACAATTATTTAAAAAACATTTACCATCTATGGCTCCTAAATATATTGATTCCTCCGATTCTGAAGATGAAATCAATGTTTTATATTGATTTTTTGTTTGTTTCTCAATAATTACTTCATTTAATAATACATAATCGTAATATACTTTTAAATATTTTATATTTATATCTTGTTGTTGTTAATTTAAGACACAAATTTCATTAAATGTTATCACTGTATATAGTGACGTATATGAAAAAACTTCAATGGTTTAAAAAAACTTGTTTTTATTAAAGAAAAACATACACATGTAATTTGATATTTACATAATTTAACCTACCAGTTAAGATTATTACGACTTTTCGTTCGAATATCGAACGCCGACACGTGTTTTTTCCTGCATTTGCACACAAACGCAGACAAAATATTACATCTTACATCCTAAAAATCAGAAGAGTGAATTTTTTTGGAAAGCATACGAGGATTATAAAAAATAAGAGTTTTTTTCTATTTCATGATATTATTCTTAATAGTTATAAAAGTTTATCTTTTTGGATAGTACGTTTTCTTTAATGTTTTTTACATTAAAAAAATCAGGTTTTTTTTAGCTTAGAAAAAAAATCGTTTTTTGTACATCCATCCCTATAAATAGGTAGGTATCTAATGTTTACCATTTCACAAATAAGCGTCAAAAAATATGCGGACAAAAAACATTCGTCAAATCCGAATTTATTCTCAGAAATGAGCGGAAGCTAATGCTAATTTTTTTTAAACTTTTAGATAAAAAAAAATATTTGAAAAAGTGTAAAAAATAGGTGGTTACCTAAAGGAAATCTTACAAACATGTAATGAGAAATTAATAAAAAGTAATTTAATGCTTGTTTAATTGGGAAATAGTAATATGAAGTAATAAAAAGTTCCAATTGCTCTAATTTCCCCTACTATGCGTCACTCGTGATTCAAAAATTCTAAAAAGGAAATAGAAGTTATAAAAGTTTAATTTGATATTTCAGCCAAATCTAAACTTAAGAATATAACAATATAACTTGCGCTTTTAAGTTATTTTTACTGTTTATTTTTCCATTAAAAGTGACACCTATCATGAGCTAAACAAATCCAGATCTGTATAGCTTGTAATTTACTAACTAAAGTTTATTTTTAAGCGTAATTTACCTAATCTCTACCAATTAAACACAAAATATTTTTAATCACAATTATAACCTACTTTTGGACAAAAATGATCTCCGAGAAACCACTGTGAATTCCAGGAACTGGCATAGTGAAAATCAGCATTTAATGTTTGAAAGGGCAGAACAAGGATGCTTTGGAGTTAGGGTGTCATATTTTATTTTGGGTAGACATATAGTTTATAGGATTTTTGAAGGAGGCCTTAGAGCACGTAGATACTTAGAAATCCTTGAGGAAGTTATTCCAGAACTGGTCGAAAATATTCCATTAGCCAAACAGAATGCTGTTTACCTACAGCAAGATGGTGCCTCAAGTCACAATTCTAGGCTCTTAAGGGAATTCCTTTCCTCAAAGATGGATAGGTACCAACGGACCTGTTAGATGGCCTCCACGATCTCCAGATCTCTCAATTATAGATTTTTTTATGGACTGTATATACAAACTGTTTTTTTTTCCCAAAAAACCATTTGACTAGGAAAAATTTAATTCTTTTATTTTTACTGATTATTTCTTAAAAATGGTAAAATGACAAAAAACTGATTACTTTTATTAATTTTTAAAACTAGTTCCTTTGGCCTTGTAATTATAATTTCAACCTTTTTGATGATAAGTCGGAGCAAGTTTGTGTCATAAAAAGTGGAAGTGTTGTGTTATGATTAAATTATAGGTAGGTTTGTATTATTTTAAAGTGAATCATTACACAATTAGAATGTAACTATTTATCTAAGGATCAGCTTAATTTAAATACAGTGTTGGAAATCGATTTTTTTTACGAACTGAACGCCAAGCTTGTATTTGGACTTTATCGTTCTACCAAGGTAAAGTCTTGAATTAGATAGATAGTTGAATGTTTTGAGTCTAATTAAAGTTAGGTTTATTGATTTAGTTTTTAAGGGTTTTGTTATCAAAACCTTTAGTTTTTTTTAACTTTTAGAATTTTAGTGCTTTGAGAGGAATATCTTGGTTTTTTGACTTATTTTTAGTTTCTTTTTTAACTTTTAGAATTTTAGAGTTTTGAGAGAAATATCTGTTTTTTTTTTTACTTATTTTTAATAAAGACTGAAATATAAATGTAAATTTTAATTTTTCCATATTTTGAAAAAAAAAACATTTTTTTCCGAGGTGTTAAAACACTAGTACAAGTACATAAAACACGATATGACGTCATAGCAGAATTTCGAGTGGCAATTCATTTAGCCTTTCGAAATCTGCGAATGAGACCAATGGTTCTTTTTAACTCTATTCAAAGAATTACAAAATGGGCCAATTTTGCATTAGAGGAAATGGTTGTCAATTTAAACATAACCTTTAAAAATTTGTTTTTTCTTTTTTTTTTAATGTTATATTTGTGTGTTTGTTATTTCGTAACTTTATGCTATAAAACTGTTGTTACAAACTTACTGTTATTAAAGAACTCAATAGATATTTTTATATAAGAAGATACCCATATGCAAGGTATCCAATTCTTCGTTAGCAAAATGTAACTTTCAATTGTCAACTGAGGCGCCGGCTCACTCGCTTTCCTATAAATATACATTTTTATTTTCAAAATTAATTCTTTCCAAGTTGATACATTATTCTCTGAAAATTGTCTCAAACACTATGAAAATTTCATCAAATATGCGTAAATCATAAATAAACACTTTACTTTACTAACCAACAGTACAATGTCCAATAACTACAATATCATTTCTTTTTTATTCGACTTTACCTATACGCGCCGATGCGAGTTGCGCCTCGGACACTCTAATAGTATTTGGATTTTTAATAAGTCTGAGAAAGAGGGAAAAGGGTCGTGTTGCATATGTAGATTCATTCCATCTCTTTTTATTGCATTTGAGGCGATAAAAACTTCGCTTAATGATTGAGACGTCGCCATTTAATGTTAGCACAGATTGAATATAAATGGAAATAATTATTGTTTATCGGTAAATGACAATCACGCATCCGGCTGCCAAATGCAGGCAGTTTTTGTTTTTGTTGATATTTGCGTGGGCGTGTGGGGTATTCGTATTTGACTGTTACCGGTAACGGTTTGAGATTGAGCGGGAAGGGGGTGGATATTGAGATTATTCGGCAATAATTTGGTGTTTGTTTTATAGTATTATTTCGTGAATGTCGCGCGTTTAGTCTGTGTCGAGTGTTACTCTATCTAAAGTATTTTTGACGTTGCGTTAGTTTAATTATTGAGTAGATAGATTGATAGAGTAGTTTATATGAATTAGTGATTAAAATTTAAAATAAACGAAACGTGTGAATTATGAATCCAGTCCACGATATCGTTATGTCACTATTGACAACGGCATTCTCCAAGCGTCCCGAGGATATAAACGATCATTTCAAACGTCATGGTCGTCGACAATATAAACGATCATTTCAAACGTCATGGTATCAAACACACACTTGGATTTGTGGAAGTGTTTTTAAGCAGCGTTTATATTGTTGGCCTTGCTTAATACTGGGAAAAACAAAAACAGTATGGACTTCTGATGGATACGTTGATTTTAAAAATTTTTCTAGAGCGGTTAAAATGCATGAAGGGTCTAAAGACCATATTCAAAATACCTTAGGTTTTGTACGTTTGTCTCAAAATATGACTACAATTAAAGATGCACTAATCGAAAATGCTCGTTTATCTAAATAATTGTACAATGAAGATGTTAGGAAAAACCGCTTGCTTTTGACATACCTTATAGATACGACTATATTACTGGGAAAACAAGAACTGGCTTTTAGGGGGCATGACGAATCCGAATCTTCTTTTAACAGAGGGAATTTTAAGGAAGTTTTTAATTGTTTAATTAAACGTAACACCGAACTTGTAAAACATTTAGAAGAGAAAAGTGTATTTACGGGACAATCGAAAACTATTCAAAATGAATTAATATTTTGTATTGACGAACATATGAGAGACTTTATTAAACGGATACGACGGATATAGTTGCAAAAGCCCAATGTTGTGTAACTGTTAGGTATGTAAATAAATTAGCCGAAATAAAAGAACGTTTTTTAGGCTTTTTTGATATAAGTGAGGATTCTAGAGCTAATGCACTCTATAACTTAATTGTAAGAATCTTGGAACCTTTAAATTTTAAACGGAAATTAGTAGCACAATGTTATGATGGAGCTGAGGTTATGGCCGGAGAATTGAGCGGTCTACAAACACGAATAAGATCGGATGCCCCACAAGCAATGTACACTCATTGTGCTGCTCATCGTCTCAATTTAATTTTACAACAGGATTCAAATTATATTAAGGAAAGCAGAATCTTTTTCGCAACTTTGAGAAGTTTGCCTGCTTTTTTCCATAAATCGTATAAACGCACATCTATATTGGACAAAATAATAAAAAAACGAGTTCCGCAAGCAAGTGATACAAGGTGGTATTCTCGATCAAAAATTCTAATTTTTGTTGCAAATAATTGGGAAGGACTAACCTTAGTTTTTCAGGACATGATTGAAAATCCAGAATTAGACTCAGATACTATACACATGGCCAAGGGGTATCTAAAAGACCTTTCCGATTTTGAATTTGCTTTTTTAACTTTTGCATTTAAAGAAATTTTTTTTGTTACTGATATCCGGTTTCAAGTTTTTCAGTTAAGTAACCCAGAAATTGATTTCTGCATTTCACAACATTTTTGAAAAAAGCAAAATCACTTACCGGATTGCCATGTAGTAGACAAACCCGTAGCATGAGCGAATCAGATTTAATGCAAAAATATAAAAATCTGTTTTATGAAATTTTAGACTGTATAATTTTTCAAATTAACATCAGGTTTGAAGATTTACACAAATTGGAATTTGTGAAACTTCTTAATACATCAAAATACAAAGACTTTGCCACAGAATTCCCTATTAGTCCTATTACTTACGAAATAGTATATCTCAAGATAGGCTCTCAGCCCTGTCGATCATGGCAATAGAAAAAGAGTTATTAGTTAAACTTTCTGAATGTAATGGTGACTTTTATGACAAAATCATTGAGAAATTTGCTTCTTTAAAAGACAGGCGCATTAATTTAATTTACAAAAAGTGACTTAACTGCACCATCCACATACCTATTTGCCTAAACAGTTTTGGTTTTTTATAAAAAAATTACTGTCCACACCATATTAGATCATTACAGGTTTATTATACTTTAAACTCGATTCTGACTATTTTGATTAAGTATTTTAAATATTTTTTATAAAAAAATCCAATGATGAAAAATGTGTATATTATATATCTTTGCGAAGAGTATATATGTACAGGGTGTCCCATTTTCGTAGGTTTTACGGGGTTTCCAGCTTATGAGTAGAGATAGAGAGATGCGGTTTTCGCGACACCGTGCTACTTTTCGATGAAACTAAAGAAGCCAGAAACAGATTTGCCCTAACCATTTTAGTTTCCGTGCTACAGGGTGATTTTGAAAATTTGTCATTTTCGGACACCCCCTGTAACTCAGCTATCGTAAAATATATTTAAAATGTTTCAACTGGTATTTATAGATTTTTTCACGTAGAATTCAGTGGCGTACTCAGATTTTTGCTGAGAGCCATAGTTTTTGACATATTGGCATAACCTACTATTTTTTAAATGGGACACCCTATATATTATTTTTTCATCTTATTCTTCGTGTCGAGAGCTTTTCAAAAACATACCATAAGTCATATTTATTTTCATAAATAACATGAACTGCATTTTTCTTTAAACGGATTTATGGCATAGCAGATCAATCGAAATAAGAGAAGGTGGCGGTGGAGCCATGGAAAAAGTTAACAAATATTTATTAACGAAATAACAAAGTAACAGCATCAGAAATCTAAAACTGAGAGGTCAGGGGATCGTGGTGGCCATCGAACAGGTCCGTGTGCTCCTATACATCTTCCAGGAAAATGGTCGTTAAGCCAGTTTTGACTTATTCTGGCATTGTGGGCTGGAGCTCCGTCTTGCTGGAAATAAATCCTATTTAGTTGGGCCAAGGGAACATCAT